>SNQJ01S0016083.1:195301-216751 GCA_010110895.2 Picea sitchensis
GCCTTTAGCCCCTTCTTCCCACGAGATAAGGTGCAACCCCACAAACAGATCATCCTAATGCCCGAACTAGGGGAATGGGACAGATGAGTGGGAGATAAGATGTAAAAGTGATGATATGATGGGAGTGGGCAATGGCTCTTCAGAAATCCCCACGGTGGCAAACCAGAACCTATGGGTACAGGCTTGATAGGACACCCTGTCAATCCCCCCAACCATGGTCAAGTGGGTTAATGTAAGATCCAAACAGTTGTCAGAAATAAAAGGAGTAAGATGCATATATCTAAAGGTTATAATGATAAAAAATGACACATACCATGATACCTGGACGAATTACCTCATGGAGCAAGAGTCTTCTCCGATACAAGACCATGCCGATGGTGATGGATGCTGCTGTTGTTGACAAGACAAGTCTGATGAAAGAAGAGAAGGATGGGCCCTCCAGGGCTATGCTCAAGTCAATCCTACTCTTGGTACTCCATGTCTAGGACCCGTGGGCCTCGAGACATGATCTCCTAGTTATCCCTAGAAATCGGGGATAACAGGAACAATGATACAAAATACAAGGTGAGTTTGTCCATGACTGGAAAAGTGGACAACTCAAGAGTCTGTCAAGAGAGAGAGAGAGAGAGTGAGAGAGAGAGACTGACGATGAGGCTAATGATGTCAAGGTCTCTCGGGTCTAATGATCGAGGGCGAGGGGGGTGAACTAGGAACTAGCTTGCTATCAGAGTCCTTTGGAACCATCAGGGGTCCGACTGTATGATCCTGGGGGGGACGTAGGAGTGGGGGATACTCCTAGCATCCGAGGTTGAAAGAACGAAACTCTTGATAGATCTCTAGCTACTCCTCTGAATCTGGGAGGTAATTTGATGGATGGGAGGCTCCCTGCTCTAGATCTGTCTGGAGCTAATCCCTCTAACTCTTTGAGAATGTATAGATTGATGTATTGTTCGACACCTCCGAATTGGTCTCGATGATATTGGTCGGTCTCCCAGAGGAGGGGGGTTGAGGAGAGACACGAGGTCTCACCCATTTGCTGTCTGGTGAAATAAGATAAGATAATTTAATTAATGTCCAACAAATGACCATAAATAGGTCAATGGAACTGCTAGGTACAATAGTGTGAGATACAAAGTGGGAGAGCAAAGGCCACTCCTAGAAAAACATGATAAAACAAAAGCTAGCCTATGTTGTAAATTTAAAAAGATATAAAGTCTAAAGCCTAAAAGCATGGAGCAAGGAAACAAAGAAAAAGTGCAGGTATGTGCAAGTACTGTGAATAGTCGAAGAACAAAAACACCACCACTATTAGGGGGGATGGTTTGCTTAGGGGGCGATCAACCTCCTCTAATGCTCTCTCTCCTAACATTCAAGGTTGTAGGGAAGAAACTCCTGATAGATGATTGGTCGGAAGAACACGAATATCTTGTCTGAGATGTCTTGTTGTTAGGGTGTAGCAACTTGCAGTTGAGATCTAGAGGAGGTATCTTGACTACTAGTGCAGTATGAGATGTCTCGAGATCTGAGGCGACATGTCCTTAAAGGTCTCGTTGGTCGAGCATGAAAAACATCCTAAGGTCTCACAGATCTTATGGCCAGCGTAGAGTTGTTGTTTGCCTATTTCATGGCACCTCTGTCTGCTTGATGCACGTGAAAGAAAGTTGTAACTTGTTGAACAAGGTCTGGTTTGAGTTGGGGTGGTCGGAGTGAATGAGATCAAAGACCAAAGTCACCCCTAATGTATAGTGCCAAGCATCTTTGGTCCAGGAAGCAGAAGAAAGTGGATAGAGAGTTATGAGATTCCTGAAAAGATGGAAAAATTGTCCTATGATCTTGTAGTAGATAGGGCACCCAAAGATGAAGTGCTCCTTGGTCTCAAGCTCGTGAAGATGGCAAATCCTATTCCCGTAAGTAATAGGGTGGTTGGTTTCAATGAGAAGGTGATGAGAACTAACCCAAAACTTCCCATGGGCAATCTGGAGGGCATGCATCCAATGTGGAAGAATGTAGGGATTCCTAACAATAAGGTTGTCCCTTAGCAACAAGAAGTGTTCTGCATAGAAGGCCATCTTGGTGCTTAGCTTGCTTGGAGGGTTGATCCAAGTAACTTGAATATACTATTTGATGATGTCCTCTCTGATGATCTTGTTCAACTCCGGCCTTTTCAACAAGAGTCAATCGAGGGTGTCAAGAGAGTATCTAAACGAAGAAGGCGGTCTATAAAGATACCCACCAATTAAAGTAGATGCGTAGCCTTTGCAAACCATCAACGAGCTCAAATATAGGTAGTGGTAGTGGTTATAGTGTTAAAGGAACAATAGACAAGATAAAGATAGTGATACCTGTCGGCTAGGGAATTCACAAAGTGTCTAACTTGATGTAAAATGGAAACCAGTCCGAAGATGGTTTAAATCCTGAAGGAGGATGCCACAAACTTTCCCTAAATAATGGCCTGGGAAAATGTGCTCTTGCATTTGATGAAGCAACAAAGCATTAGAGCCTGAACTCTCTTAGTCATGGCCTAGTCTGACTCCAATAAGCTAGGTCCCCAGACCTCCAAACTGTAGAGACATAGAGAATTATGGGTCTAATGAGGCTATCCATAAGGTCCATCTTGGACTGAATGTTCTGAAAATAGTTTTGAAAACATGAACGCTCGAGAAGAGCGAGGGATCCATAGCCCTTGTTGATCCGGGGCTGGAGGGCTTTCCAGACATTGAACATAGCTGATTTGGCTTCCTCAAGCCATGTCTGCTAGTTTAGTTGCATCCTCATTACCATCGACATCATTAAGGTCCTTAGTCAACAAGTTGTCTAGGTAATCATCACTCTCAAGTATAGGCTCCTCTTTTTTGATAGTAACTGGAGGTAGCTCAACAAGGCTGTTTGGTTGTGTCTCCATCCACAAGTATGGAATCCTTTGTGTATTGGTCCCATCTCTTTAAAGTACCCTCGTTGTACCCTGGGTCTTTTTGAGATATGAGATGAAGTGTGCTATGAATGTAGACCAAGTTCTCTGCCTTCTTCAATCCCAGCTAGTTTCTCTTCACTGAATGGATGAGAGCATAAGTGCTCCAGTTCCTCTCACAAGATGAGTAATTGGCTACCTGCTCAAGTAATCATATGGCAAATTGTTTTTACTCAGGAGCATCAATACCACAAAGTCACCACCAATCAATTAGGTTTCTTTTTCTTATGCCTATCACTCAAAGCAGCATGTGAATCAAAGGCACTTTGCCCATGTGAAAATTGTGCAAACTGAGATCGTGTTTTGGAGGCCTCTTCTATAGAACCGTAATTTTTTTAACAGCATTCATAAACCCTTTCACCACCTCTCTGTCTTGGGAAGGAGGCCTCCTTTCTGTTGTGGGATCGTATCATTTTGGATTAATTGCATAGGTTTGGCCATAAACTAGGATCTTTCCTTTGTGATGGATTTAAACCTGTACCACAGAGTCCATGTTCTCATAAATCTCACCTAAACATGGAACATCTCTTTCTGCATATCAAAGCATATCACATATTGACTCTACAACTTCCACAACAAATTTGACATTTGCCCAAAAGTTATCATCTAAAATCAACCACTTCACCTCCACAGCTGCATCTGAGGTGGATTGCTTCCAGTGCTCCCACATATTACTGATAATTGTGGCAGCTAAAGCCCCCTTCATCTCCACAAGTTGCCTAAGCAGAATGTAGTGAGTTGCAAATCTGGTATCAATGGGTTTAAGAAGCTCCATTTTGGCATGCCTGTGATAAATGGCTTGTTAATGGTGGTGGTTGCATATGAACACTTGAAGTTTGCAGCCATTTTCAATTAGCACCCATATCCATGAGAATTTCCCAATGTCTTTCAATGCATTATTCAAAGAATGCATTGTGGATGGTGTCCAAAAACTATGCTTGGTGTACATCAATAATTCCCAAATTAAAAAATAAATCAGATTTATGACTAAAAATCAGAACTATGATATATCATAAGAAAAAAATTAGAATTGAAATTAATTTAAAAATGCAGTATTATAGTTTAAAATAAAGACAATGGACACTTGTCACTAACCTGTGCTCTTTTTGGACCATCAACCTTGCTGATTTGCAAACTGGGGCTGCATCAGTAACAACTTGGATGGCATTGGATTACCCCAACTCTGCAATGGCCTCACATAATTGGTCTTTCAAGAACACAGTGTTCTCTTCTCCAGAACAATTGAGTGACCTTTAGAAAATATGGAACGGATATGGAAGAGACAATGATGTTTAACAACGGATGATTCCGACAATCCGTCCAACCGTCCATAACAATGGAGCATCCTTCTAGACTCCAAGACGCATTAAATGGCACCATCACCTTCTCAAGGCATGTGTTCTCCTTGTCCACAAACACAGTTCTGAGCTTCTCATAACTATGTGCTTTATACGGTATACCCCAAAGGTCCATCATTATTGGCACAAACCATTTACTCAAAATAGGGTGATGAGGCTGCATTGAAAGGGGTGCCACATCTAAGAAAAGATCCTGCTATTGCAAGATCGACACCTTCCCAGCCCTTCACATCAAACATGTCATAAAGGCCACTTATTTTAGGTTTCTTACGTGATGGAGTTGGATTGCTTTTTGATGCTTTTGACGACACATGCTTGTTACCAAAACCAACTTTGTCATTGGATGACATTTCTTCCTCATCAGATTCATCATTATCACTAGTGAGTGGCCACTAGATTGACTTTCCTGCCTCACCATCAGCCCTTTGCTACTCCATTTGTGCAATAGGGAGTCTAGTAGGATCGTCAAGATCTTTGGCACAAGAGTCAACACCCTTTCTTGGAATATTCATAAAATGGGCTTTAACCTGAGGATAGCTGCCTTTCCATTCCATAGGACAAAGCTTGCATTTGATGAATGCTGTCCCCCCAACACGCTTGGTAGTTTTGTCTTCTCCCCATATTTCCACATTGGTTATTGAGGATTTGATGAACTCATCCTGGAGAAGTAAAAGAGGAGATAAAGAAGAGAAATCTGGAAATGTAATTTTCAGCATGTTATCACGTGAATCTGCACCAACAGACCTGCGTAATAATTATAGGCAATCTTGCTCTATCACCACTAGATGCCTCTCCGTTTGAATTGGTGTTTTTCTAGTCTCAGAGGGGTGTCCCAAGGGTTTGTGTATTCTGTCCTTTAATGAATGAATCTGCGTGTAAACTTGAAAGAGATCAGCACACTAAAGCTGCCCTTTGAAATGCCCAAAAGCACTACAGAGCAGTGACTACAATGAATTAAATCAAAGAGGGTTGAGATCAGATTTATTAGCCAAATTAGAGCAGTGTTCAAATAAATGTAAAGAAAGAATGTGGGTCCTAAGTGATAGAAAGACAATTCAAAATAAGTGCACTGAAAGAAAACCAAACCACTGCAGTACAATTGAACAAGTATTCAACCACAAGATTCAAAGAGCCATCGACACTGTTTGTAATGAAGACCACATTATCAAACTTGGAAGTTGCATAATTCCTTTAATGGTGCTCTCGACAGGTATGATTGAGTACATAGAGAAGCCAAGTCCTCTTCATTTTTGGCAATCAATGCAGCATCAATGGTGAGGAAGATGAGCAACTCGACTGATTAGGTATGAACTTGGCCGAGTTGGACCGGTTCAGTATTGAATCGAGCAGAAGGCCGAGTCAATACGGTTGAAGGTCAACTCAGTCAACTTGATTGAGTTCGAGTCAGAGTTGACCGATTTTAAAAACACTGCAAAAAACCTGCTAGTATAATACCCAGAAAATCATCATGTTAGCTTCTAAGGTAGTTCACTGTTTGAATAGACCCAAAATCAGACTTCTGAAGAAATTTCCACAAAGGCTGCATACATACTCTAGAGGAAGGGTTATCTTTACCAAGAAAACCTTCAAAAATATGATCAATGATTAATTACAAGGCTAAGTTTCACTGAGTATAATGGTAACATAAACACATAAAGAGAACCAAGATTGCATTGATAATGAGAAAACAAAAGCTTTCTTATAAAGAGTTACGAGTTAGTTGAGTCAATCCACTTTATGAATGGGGGATAGACCAAAAAGCACACTAAAGTGAAATACAGCATAAAAGCATAAAATAGCGTAAAGTCCAAGTGACTTTATTGATGCCCATGTCTAATATTTAATTGACCATTATAATCTAATATTTTATAATCTGATATTTTTAACTACATGGAACTTATATTGGAATTTTACATATTTTTCAGGACTCAAAGGCTTGGTGAAAATGTCTACAATTTGGTCCTTTGTGGGACAGTACTGCAGCTCAATAGATCCATCCTGTACAAGCTGTTTGATGAAGTGGCAATGTATCTCAATATGCTTGGTACGCTCGTGGAAGACTGGATTCTTGGCTAGTTTGACCACCCCTTGATTGTCACGGAGTAGGGGTGTTGGCTTTGTTTGTTGCATTTTCATGTCTGAAAGCATCCTTCTGAGCCAAATTGCCTCACATTCTCCTTTCATTGCTCCTCCATATTCTACTTTTGTTGATGAAAAGGCTATTGCATGCTGCTTCTTGTTGGTCCATGTGAGTGCACCTGTGCCAAAGTTGAAAACATATCTAGATGTTGATTTTCTATCATCCACACACCCTGCCCAATTTTAATCTGTAAACTCACACAACTTAGGGTCTTTGCTTTTGCTATGCAGAATGCTAAAGTCAAATGCCCCTTTGGCATTGTAGAATGACTCACTAAGAGTTGGTCTTGGTTGAAAGCTTCAACCCATTCTCCGTAGGTGTAGATGAGTTGTTGTAATCTTTCATTCTGAACCCGTCAAACAAACTTTTGGCATATTTTGTTTGTGAGATAAAAATGCTGCTACCTGTTTGCCAAACTTCTACACCTAGATAGTTACGTAGGAGGCCTATATCAGTCATCTCAAAAGCTTTACTCATATTTGTTGGTCTGTTCAATAGCATTTACCTCAGTCCCTGTAATAATCATATAATGATGTCATCTACATAAATAACCAGTAGAATGATATCATTGCTAATGCTTTTGAAGTATAGGTTGGAATCCAAAGGACTCTGTTGGAACTCCTGTTCATTCAAGTACCTATTAATCTTAAAGTAACCATGCCCAAGGTGCTTGATTCAAGCCATGCAAAGCCTTCTTAAGTTTGCAAACAAGATGTTCCTTCCCCGGAACTTGAAACCGCTATGATTGATACATGTAGACCTCTTCCTCTAGATCTCCATTGAAGAAGGCACTCTTCACTTCCATTTGATGTACCTTCCAACCAATCTGTGTAGTCATGGCTAGAACTAATTGGATGGTGCTCATCTTTGCTGTAGGAGCCAAGATCTCCTCATAGTTAATGCCCTCTTGCTGAGAGAACCTTTGCAACCAACTATGCCTTGTACCTGTCAAGTATACTATTTGTCTTGTACTTAACCTTGTACACCCATTTGCAGCTAATGGGTTTCTTTCATAGTGAAAGAGCTATGAGATCCCAAGTCTGATTTTTTCATCAAATTCTCATGTTCGGTTGCCATGCCCTTCTCCCATTTAGGTATCACTTTTTCCTCCTCAAATACTATGTGGCTCATATACTTCCTAAACATTGGCCGTTAGAGCAAAGTTCACTGTATTAGGTTTCTTGCTTTGCTCTAATTTCTCAATGATTGTTTCTATCATTTCATCTGTTCGAACATCTCTAATGGCACTGTGCCACCCCTTTGGTCTTTTCTTGGGATCTTCCCTATCGAACTTGTCACCATTTTCTCGACTACTTGTATCAAATCTTAGAAACTCATCATGCTTAGAATCCTCCCCCCTCTCAGGTGGAGTTGCTTGAAGCTTGATACTTGAATCCTTAGTCACAATAGGTTGTTGTTCTAGGATTTTGATCTCTAAAGAAGTCTAGAAGGCTTCAACTTCCTCATCAACTATGACATCTTTGCTAAAGCTCAACTGATTGATGTTATAACATCAACCAATCTTTGGGCTTTATGATGGTCACTGTACCTTGTGATCATCAGTTTCTTGCTCTTCATGTCTAACTTGGATCTCTTTTCATTTGGAATCCATGCATAAGTAGTAGAACCAAAGACCTTAAGATAACCGACTTTGGGCTTCCTCCCAAACCACGCTTCCTTCCGAGTCTTCTGCTTCACCGCCATCATTGGAGATCTATTCAACAAGGTATACTGTCGTGAACACTGCCTCAACACAAAACCTATTTGGAAAACACATGTTTTGCAACATACACTTGGCCATCTCTGTGATTGTGCAGTTCTTCCTCTCAACCACTCCATTTCATTGTGGAGTGTAGGGTGTGATGAACTTTCTCTTAATCCCATGTTTAGCACAAAAGTTATTGAATTCTTTGGAACAAAATTCCCCACCATTATTAGACCTAAGAGTGGTAATGTGGCAACCTGGATCTTTTTCTACTAAGGCTTTAAACTTTTGAAACTCATTAAAAACATCATATTTCAGTTTCAAAAAATACACCCACAACTTCCTATTGTAGTCATCAACAAAAAGAAGGAAATACCTAGCACTAGTGACATATGTCGTGTTCATAAGTCCACAGATATCGTGTTCATAACTTTGAATTTGTTGCCGAATATTAGGAAGTCCATCTACTAGATTCTCTCAAGAATAAAATTGAGAGAGGTAGGTCAAACTAAGATGCCCATACCACTAATGCCAAAGCGTAGTGATGTCTGATGCACTCTTGGCTGCCATTGCATGCTCCTTGACCTATCCAATATCAACCAATCTGAACAGTCCATGATCCTCCACACCAAGAGAAATAGTCTTCTTTATCGCTTGGTCAACTATATAACATTTGTGATTGCTAAAATTGAGATCTAGATGGGTGCAGTGCCTCATAATTTGACTCACTGAAAATAGATTAAGCTCCATACCCGACACATTGTACACATTGAGAAAAATTAGTGTTTTTTCTCCAAAGAAAATTTGCACGTTCCTTTTGCCAACTATTGTGTACTTTTCCCTAGAATCGAAGATGACTGAATCCTTCGAGGAACATGCAATGTACTATGTGAACAAGTCTTCCCTTTTGGTAAAGTGTTGTGATGCACTTGAATCGATGTACCAAGTTGATGACCTGAGCTGATACGCTTTCTTCTTGGCCATGAATGTAGAGAAGGTTGACTCCTTCTCGTCTATATGCTCTGTGACATGAGCCTTCTGTTGAGGCTCTCCTTGGTTGGTTTTCTAATCAACCAAACTCTTTCTGCTGTGCTTCTTCATGTGGCCTATTTAGCCACAATAGTGACAGGTGATTGTCTTCAAGCTCTTGGTTGCATCTTAACTATTGCTTTGACCTTTCTGCCCATTTACCTTTTCCCTTTACATCGGCTGCAAAGGCTTGTTTTGAACCCTTTGTCTCACTATTGCTACTGCACTGTTTCTTTCATTTGTCATGTTGTAAGAGCTTATTACATCGCTGATCAAACTTTAGGTCAACATTCGTGGTGGTGATGTTTAGAGTTTCAATAAAGTGCTTGTAAGCACATGATAAGCTTTTCAACATGATTACCACCATGTCCTCCTCTTCCATCTTTTGACGAATGGCAGAGAACTGTTCTTTGATATCCTCATCTTCTGACCAATGGTAGACAATTGGTCTTTGATATCCTTGATCTTGAGTAAATGCTCTTGTAATGATGCATTCTCATCCATTGTGATAAAAAACAACATATTCTTCAGGATGAAGTCTCTACCCTCATTTGAAGTCTCATGCAACTCTTTCAAATGCTTCCAAATCTCTATTGAAGTCTTTCTTGTTTGGACCTCAAGAAGCATTTCATTTGTTACAGACAACTTAAGTAGCATTACTGCTTCTTCGATTCGCTCATCAAACTTGTTTTGGTCTTTACTTGCAACTTGTGGTTTGGTATCATTACCAAGGATAGTAGTAGCCAAGCACCTATACTAAAAATTGGCCAACATACGTTGCTTCAACGTATTGTAATTCTTGCCAGAGAACGTCTGGTTGCATTCCAACATGATGTTGGGTAAAGAGGCCATAGATACAAGTAAAAAATGTAGAAAAATATATTGAAATAGGGAAAAATACTTGTTCTTCCCTCCCTCATTTTTCAATCTTGAAGAAGAACATCTGGATATTGGCTCTATACTGCTGTAGCAACTACATACCATTGAAAAACAATGATTTTTGATAAATTTGCCCAAAAAATACATAGATCTACTCTCAAACAACTGAAAAACACATAGATCTTGACAGATCTACTCTCAAACAACTCCAAATCAATTAGTTTCTACTTGGATCTTCTTAAAAAAAAATCAACAACCAATTCTTCTAGATTTGCAAATCTTGGCATCAATACAGGCAAGAATAGACTGAAGCTGCTCGAAAATCCTTTGAATTAATTTTGGCTTCGAATGACCCAAAACCTTTTTGGTTCTTTGATGTGTCATACTAGTGTTCCCTTGATCTGTCTTTGCCGACAATAGTCCCCAGGTCTTCACGCTCGTGAAGACTCCATGTCACTTAGACTGTTAAAATCGTAACAATGGAAACTTTGTCTTTCAAAGGCCCAAGATTCTTGATACGACTTCGATATTGTTGAAGTTGCAAGAGCGGGAACCTTGTCTTTCAAAGGCCCGAGATTAGGGCTTCAAGAATTCTGGGCTCTAATACCATATAATGATAACACAAACACACAAAGAGAACCAAGATTGCATTATCAAATGTTTAATAACAATTTTAGTTGTTTGGGTGGGTCCCAATGTTCATTTCCCTAGTTAAAACATGGTTTTTGGAGATTGAAACACAGGCTTTAGGAGACAACATGCTTGAAACACCATATAGCGTTTCCAAATTGTGAAACCATATGTTAAACGTTTCACCATGTTTCTAGCATGTTTGGTATGCGTTTCCATGTTTCCTCATGTTTCAGGGGTTGAAATGCAAGGGGATTAGGCAAAACATAGATTGGGCCGTTGTTGTTGAGCACAAAGAAGAAGACTTCTATGCCTTCATAGCATCAAACAAGGGTGTGAATGGTGTTAATCCTTTTGAATGGTATACTGATTCCGATGCTTCTAAACACATGACTAACCAAAGTGATTGGGTTATTGATTTTGAAGAAGATAAAACCAAGTTTGATATAATGGTTTTTGGCAGAGGTGAGGGGAAATTTGTTGAAGATAAAGTCAATGCTCAAATTAAGATGACATGTAAAACATTGTTGTTCAAGTATGTTTTTGTTAAAAATCGAGAGAGCAACAACACAAGACAAAAGCATGCACATAAATAGACACGAGAGATTTACCTTGGAAACCCTTAACTGAGAAAACCAACACCTAATAGATATCTATTAACCTTGGCCAAATCAACCAAGATAGGTCACACCGTCCAATTGAGGCTACTTGAGGCTTCTTACAATGGAGTATCTCAAACCACTAAATAGGCTTCATTAATTACAAACCTAGTTCCTTTACTAGAATTAGATTACATTGCAAAGACATGCATGGCCTCGAGATAGCCTGTAAGGTACCCGATCTATTATAATAGCCGAAAACAAAAATATTGCATAAAATACAGCGAAACATCACAATAGATGAAACCACAACACCAAAATAATACCTTTATTGATAGGAAAAAATGTTCACTTGCCTCTTTGAGGGGGCAACCTTCAACAGAGCAACACTCTATTACAATAATTCTCAAGACAAAAATTCTCATGACTCCTACTCGTATTTATACTAATTTTATCTTCTAAACATCATTCTAGAGGAAGATTCTTCTACAAGCGGAAGCTTCTATTAAGTCTTCTTACATTGACTTATTCCAATTTATTAAATATGCCTTATTAACTAATGTCGACCTTTATTGCATGGAAATACATTATTCTATCTATGTGAGGGGTTAGGGAGGTTAGGTCCCTAACATGCTCTCCCCCTTGAAAAAGAGCCTTGTCCTCAAGGCTTGAGATGAGGAAACTGTTGCAGAATGGTAGTCGGCTCCCAAGTGGCATCTTCGGGAGTTGTATCTTTCCATTGCACTAACACTTCCTTGATGGTGCGTTGACAGAGACGACCCTCGTGTTGGTCTAAGCCTTCTTGTGGCTGCAACCAAATGGAACCTTCTTCATCCAACTCAGGGAGACTGGTTTGAGTTTGGCACTTAGTACCAATCACCTTCTTTAAGCACGAGACATGAAAACAAGATGGAGCTTAGAATGATTGGGCAAAGCTAACTGGTAAGCCACTTGCCCCACTCGCTTGAGAATTGTATAAGGACCATAAAATTTGGGAGCAAGCTTTTGACAAGCTTCTGACAATGGTCCGTTTTGAGTGAAGTCTGTTTATAAGGTTGCAGACGAAGAAACACATGGTACCCTTCAACAAATTGTCGTTCGGAACGACCTTGATTTGCTTGTTGCTTCATGCAATTCTGAGCCATGGCCAAATTTGTTTTGAGGGTGCAAAGAATGGCTTCACGAGTTGCAAGATTGTTGTCAACCTATCGAACCTTCGATACACCTGACATGTAGGAGAGAACCGATTGTGGCTTTTGTCCATAGACTACTTCAAAATGAGTCATGCGAGTAGCTGTATGGTAAGATGTGTTGTACCACCATTCAGCGAGGGGTAACCACTGAGTCCACTGATTCTGTCGTTCAGATGCAGAACACCTCAAATAGGTTTCTAAACACTTGTTGACAACTTCAGTTTTGCCATCAGTCTGGGGATGATATGCAGTGTTGAGATGCAATTGGGTGCCCTGGAGACAGAGCAAATCTTGCCAAAAATTGCTGGTAAAAGTGGGATCTCGGTTAGAGACAATAGAATGAGGCATGTGATGAAGCTTGAAGATATTATCCATGAAAATTTGAGCCACTGTGGAGGTTGTGAATGGGTGTTGGAGAGCACATAAATGAGCATATTTGGAAAGACGGTCAACTACCACCATAATGACTGATTTATTGCTTGATTTCGGTATGCCAACAATGAAGTCCATAGAAATATCTTGCCAAATAGCTGACGGAATCTGGAGCAATTGGAGTGTTCCCAGGGTCTTGACTGTTTCTCCATTATTTCATTGACATACATCACATTCAACCACAAAGGTGCAGACGTCCCGTTTCATACCATCCCAGGAAAAAGAGCGTTTGACCCTTTCATATGTTTTGGTGAACCTTGAATGCTCGGCTGTGGGAGAAGCATGAAGCTCTGAAAGCACTTGAGATTTAAGTTGTGACTGTTTGCTGAGATACAAACGACCTTTGTAGCGAAGCTCGTTATTGTGCCAAGAGTACCCTGGAGAAACTGGAGAATTGGCTTGCAACTGTTGGATAAGGCCAAAAATTTTGGGGTCTTGCAACCATTCCTAGTGAGCAGGTTGGAGGCAATCTGGTACAATGAAGGAGAGAGAAAAAAGGGATCCTTCTTCTTCATACTTCCGGGAAAAAGCCTCAACAACCACATTTTCTTTTCCCTTCTTGTAAATTATTTGATAATCATATCCAAATAGCTTGGTGACCCATTTTTGTTGCTCCGAGGAGGAAATTCGTTGTTCCAGAAAATGCTTGAGGCTCTGATGATCGATTTTTATTTGGAAGCGTTGGCCCAATAGATAAGGATGCCATAGATCCACAACATGCAAAATAGCCAACATTTCCTTTTCATAGATTGATTGGCCCAAATGGTGTTCCAGAAGTTGTTCGCTGGTGAAGGCCACTGGTCGTCCTTCTTGCATGAGAACTGCGCCAATTCCTTTCTCGGATGCATTACCTTCCAGGACAAAAGTCTTTTTGAAGTCAGGAAGGGCCAGGACAAGAGTTGTGCACATAGCCTCTCTCAAAGCATGGAAGGCTTGTTCAGCTGCAGGAGTCCAATTGAAAGCATTCTTTTTAAGGAGAGCAGTGAGAGGTTCTACAATTTTGCCATAGTTCTTAACAAATTTGCGATAATAGCTCGTTAAGCCCAGAAAACCACGCAAACTCTTGAGAGTTTTGGGGTGAGGCCAATCCTGCATTGCTTCAATTTTCTTAGGATCCACCCTGACACCATCCTTGCCAACAATATGACCCAAATACTCCACTTCTGAGGCTCCAAAGGCACATTTAGATTGTTTGAGGAAAAGTTGGTGCTGAGAAAGGAGATGGAGAACTTGATCCACATGGGAAGGATGGGTTGTCCATGTTTTACTATAGATGAGAATATCATCAAAGAAAACTAAGTCAAAATGACGGTGAAAAGGATGGAAGACATGATTCATGAGACTTTGGAAAGTGGAGGGGCCATTACACTGGCCAAAGGGCATGACCAAGAACTCATAGTGGCCCTCATGAGTGCGAAAGGTCGTCTTGGGAATGTCAACCTCTTTCATAAATATCTGATGGTAACCAAAACGAAGATCAAGTTTAGTAAAGTAGTGAGCACCACTCAATTCATCCAATAGATCATCAATGACAAGAATGGGAAACTTGTCTTTGATGGTGAGTTTGTTGAGAGCACGAAAGTCAGGACACATGCGCCACGTGCCTTCTTTCTTGAGGACCATGACCACATGAGAAGAATAGGGGCTAGTACTATGGTGGATGACACTTGCGTCAAGCAATTCTTGAACAATTTTCTCAATTTCATTCTTTTGGGCAAAGGGATGACAATATGGGCAGACATTGGGAGGATGATTGCCCGGAACTAGAGGAATGGAATGATCATGAACACCACGGGAAGGGGGAAGGCCATGGGGAGTGGAAAAAATATGGTGGTGTTTAGAAAGTATAGATTGGAGGTCAAGATGCATAGATGGTATCTCAACTGCTTGAATGACATTGAGTTGGGAAATAATGCCGGAATGGCCTTTTTTGAGGAGCTTTTCCATTCGATGGGAACTGATGATCTAAGGGGAGCATGCTGTGATGCCTTGGAACTTATACTGCTGGCCGTCCTGTTGAAACTGCATGGTCAATTCCTTAAAATCCATGAGGATGGGACCGAGAGTGCGTAACCATTCTGCACCTAACACAATGTCACAACCACCCATGTCGATAGCGAACATATGAGATTTCAGGTTGTACTGGCCAATTTGGAGATGCATATTTTCACAACGCCCTCCACATTTCATGGAACCTCCATTGGCAATCATGATTTGAAAATTGTTGACTGCATGGATATAACAATGGGTTTCTTGAGCAATGCGTCGATGAATGAAATTATGAGTGCTACCACTGTCAATTAGGATGATAAACTTCTGGTTTTTAATGTAGCCAATTAGCTTGAGGGTTTGGGGAGCAGAGAAGCCAGTGAGTGCATTCAAGGAAATGGCGGTTCAACCTCTGGTGGATCAGATGGCAGAGTGATAGGAGCTGGCTCGGGTAGCTCGACTGCATGAGAAGCCTCGATCTCGTCTTCAACAACATCCTCAGAGATGGCCATGAATAACTTCTGTTCCTTACACTTGTGCCCTGGAAAATATTTTTCATCACAATTATAACAAATACCTTTGAGTTGGCGTTCAACCGTTTTGCTCGGGTTAATTTTTGGATCTTGAGAGGGGTGGGATGAGGGGCAGGAGTGGGAGGGCGAGGGTGTGGAGGGAGAGAAGGTTTGCGGTGTTGGGCGTCCTTGGCACATTGAGTAGCTTCCAACCAAGTTTGGGGGTGAGTCATGAGGACTTGGGTTCGGATGTCATCCTTGAGTCCACAGATAAAGCATTCTCGGAAAAAAGTATCTGACATGCCCTCTGTTCTGAAAGCTAATTGCCCAAATGTAGCTATAAACTCTTCCACTATACCCGACTGTTTCAATTTGGTCAGACGGCCCAGGGAGTGTGTATCAGTGTCAAAACAATCATAAAGTTCAGCCACAAACTGGGTTCAAGCCACATATCCTTGGCGTGATTTTCGACGCCATTGCCACCATTGCCAACGTTCATGGTCCAAATAGAGGACACCGTAACGAAGTTTGGTCAAGTCATCAGTGATGCCATGCAAGGAGAAGTAGTGTTCCATTTGAGTGACCCAACCAGTGGGATCCGAGCCATCAAATTTGTTCACCTCCACTCGTGGAAGAGGCAGATCACGATGAAAAGGGATGGACTGAAACTGCTAGGAATTGGAGGAAGCAGTACCTTCGAGGTTAGAAGGTTGGTCATATGAGGAATGGATTCCAGAAATGGGCAGGTTTTCCAGGACCTTGGCAGCAAATGAGTCAAGTTTAGACTCAAGGTGGGATTCAAGCTAGCTGGCAAGGTGGGAATTGATGTCCTTCATTTCCTCTTCCAGGTAGTCCATTTTGGAGTCAATGTGGGTAGCTATGTGGTTTTCAAGGTCTTGGTTGTGAGTGGTTGCCATGGTGAGGGGAAAACTTAGGAAGAGGTGGGAAAGAAAGGTGAGTGAAAAGGGCGGGTGGGTCCACGAAAAACAAGGCTAAGAAATGATAGCTATCATTGTGATCAGGACGATAAGAGGAGTCCAAGGGAATATGTCCCAAGTAGGGGTGTCGGAAAGGGGGTCGAGACCACATGAAAACAATTGCTAAAAAATGATAGGTATCATGACGATCAGGATGAAAATAAGAGTGCAATGGGATAAGTCTCAAATAAGGGTGCAGGCACGCTCCAAACTTTTTTATATTTTATATTTTATTTTTATTTTTATTTTTTTTATACCCCTATGGTGTTATACTCCGATCTGAAGAATACTGTAGTGTTGAAAGGCCCAAATTCTTAACAGGAAAAAAATGTATAGTAATTTTGCAACCAAAATGCAGGAGGTAAAGTTGCACGACAATATATCTTGTCTGTTCTGTTTCTGTTTCCGTCCCAAGGGTTAGGGTATTTAGGGTTTCTATAGACAAGGGTTTGCCCTGTGCTATATCTCTTTGATATACGTGTGGGGTCCAACAGTAGTATTCGGTCCAATATCTTAGGGCACCAACTAAGGAGGCTAGACCGTGCCCTTAGTTGTACTACCCGACTACCCAGGTACTAGAGGGTATCTTCTTGAGTGCTGTTCTCGATGGCACTATAGCAGTTAGGCGACTGATTGGTTTATCTGCGAAGGGCTTCAGAATATCTAGGCTGATCCATATACATGTGCTGTCTGATGCGCTACCACTCGAAGGGGTATCAACACGGGTTATAAGGGTGGCCAACAATGTGCGCTTAAGTACTACTTGTAGTTCCTGTGTGTATGCTTCCCCGACCGCGGATTTATGCGCTGAACAACTTCCTAACAAAATGGATTGTTGAAAAGAGAAATCACATGGTCATGGGCATGGCTAGATGCATGTTGGAGCATAAGACATTATTGAACGAGTACTAAGCAGTAGCAATACACACAACAATGTACTTGTGAAATAGATCTCTCACAAAGGCAATGCAGAATATTACTTCAAAAAGGGCTTGGTTTTGCGAGCCTCAAGTTAGTCACTTCAAACTTTTTGGTTCTGCTGCATATGTTTTGATCCTTAAATAAAAAAGAATGAAATTGGATGCCAAATGCATGAAGTTAATGTTTATTGGGTATAATGAACAACGAATTTCAGATCTGAAAATTGTAGATGATGGTTGTACTTGTGGCTGAAAAATCAGCCACTTTGCTTGGTAAAAATATGCAAGAGGCAAGGAAGCCCTTTGTAGTGGAAGCACACAAGGATTTAAGAATGAGATTGCTGAAAATTATCCAAAACAGTGATGTAATGATGTGATAATATAATGTTAGGTTATGACTTAGTTAATAAAATCATTAACTAGGTGTTAGGTGTTGAGGAGTTATGTATCATACTCAACACACGTCTCCCACCTTATAAGTATGGCAATGAGAATAGGACTGTGCACATTGCAATACTATATCATCCAAGTACTTTTTCTCTCTCTTCTGTATTAATTATCTACCTCTGTATTTGTGTGTATCTCTGACACTTAAGATTTTTATTATAAATGTTCGCTTGGACATGACAACCATCACTGCTTGCCAATGACCATTTGGAAATTATATACCCTTAGTAAATCAACATGCAACCACTAAATTATAAGAAAATCAGTTCGGAGCATTCAACTACTAGGGGATAAAAATGTTTGTTACAACTTACTCTGGGAAATCAACTTAATTTTCTCTATGGGGACAAATTGGTATTGTGGAATGTGTCTCGATAGTAGTGTGAGGCCTAAACATAATCTAAAATCTGTAGTTGCTTATGATGTCATGAAGAGATCAGATTATATACATTGTTAAGAAGGTGAAAAAGCTTCATCATGCAACTTAAGAAGTCTAGCTTAAGATTCATCAATTCTCAATAATCATGCCAACTAGTATGCTACGTACCTAGGGAGGTTAATTAATGTAATGCGGCCATTCTCATTGAATGTGTTGATTTATTATGTTCTTAATATGTAAACTGAACCAACACAATAAATCAACACAAGAATATAGATAATACCCTTAAGGCAGGGCAATGCTAACAATTATTCCTTAAGGAAGGAACCACTCCAGAAACAATTCTTGTTAAAATACAAATCCAACCTGTTCAACACAATGATATGGATGTGTATATATACTCTCTCATGAGTATTTCTAGGGGCCCATGCCAACTACCTTTCATTGTTACACTCCATAAATAGTTATCTTATTAAAATGAGTATGTCCACATTGTATTAATTAACCTCCTTAGGTACCTAGCATTCCACCCCTTTCAACATGTTTATTTTTTAAAACATGAGTGTAAACCCTATGATATGATCTTTTAAGCAATGTACTCAACTGGTACCAATCACGATCATCTATCCATCCTAATGAAACTTGTCCATAGGACCTATCTTCTATCATGCCACCTTGATATCAACTATGATAGTAGGTCTATTGGTGCTCATGGTCTTGCCTTAATGAATGTTGTTTCTCATGGTTGTGTGGGTGGCGATATGCAAAACCATTGCTATTTGTTCTTCTTTCTTTGACTCTTCAACTTGTTCTTCCTCTAATGTTTGGTGCTTCATAGATTCTTTCTCATGATCTTCCCTTTTATGCCCCCCTTCATGAGGTTCTTCCCAGGCCACTTCCTTTAGTGCTTCTATGGGCTCTTCTTTTGATTCGTTCATAGACTCTTTGTTTGATTTGTCTCTAGGTTTTGCAAATGGTTTCTCTTTAATGACTTCTTCATGTCCCCCATTGGGATCTTGTTTTGTAAGAAGAGAAATATCTTCCCCACACCACAATGGGAATACACCCCTTCTTTGCTAAATAATCCCTCATAAAATATTTCTCCCTCTTTAGTGTTCTTAGTGTGTGTAGGAGTCCAATCATTGTCTACCTTCAGAATCAACCCAACATAGTCATCCTTTGGCTCTTGAGCACTCAATGAGCAAMTATCTATAGGGGATGGGAATGTCTTCCTACCAACCCAACCACTATGCTCCTATGCATCCTTCCAACTCTCTTTCGAGGTTCACTGACTTCTCTTCAACCTTCTAAGGTACATTGACTTCTCTTCCTCAACCTTTTGAGGTTCATTGACTTCTCTTCCTCAACTCTCCTTGATTACTTACAGGTTTGAACTTTAGTCTCTAACGTAAGAATGGTCGTGAGTAACATGGGAACGCACGAAGAACAAAAGGAATGAGTTCCATTGGATGATGGAAGGAAGAATGAGCCAATAGGAATAGTCAATTCAAATTTGCATAGAGTACATGAGAAAAGAGATGGTTCGAATTACTATGTGGTTCAAATTCCATTAGAGATAGAGTCTCTTAGACTCCTCAAGATTTGTACTCAACCCCCTTGTCCTCATAACTAAGGAAGGTGGACTTCCCCACCAACCACCACCTGCATTCAATGATTGGTTGTTAAGGTTTTTAATAAGGTACATGTTGAAAAGATGAAGATTAGGAAAGTTAGGCAACTTAGGATTATTTATCATCCCCTTGGATCCCCGCTCCCTTTTCCTCTTCCTCTCTAGTGAACTCATAGCCCATCTCGTGCTCTTTTGTAGCCAACCTTGGACTTTTATATTAATTTTTGAAATAATATTTACATATATTAAGTATATCATGGCAGGTCTACCTCATTGTATATAGAAAACATATTTATCGAAGTACATGCCTAGACATTCACTAGCTGGGTCTTGGCCTTGAGCTCTGCACTATGAATCTTTGCAAGATATTTACATCATTTACATATAGGGTCATTTAGATAACTTGACTCCCGTCACCACATCCACTTATTTAAAATTTGATCCAAAACATCCAAGGGGTGAAAACCACGATAGTATATGTGTTTAGGCTACGATTTAAAATTGTTGTAACTTCCTTAATATTACTCGGAATCACTGTCATGACCCCCATTAGGAAATGACATCAGATGGTGCTTCTAATGGCATTGATTCGAAGGTAGTTAGTTGCATTGATAAAAAGTTGTTCCAATCTGTAGTTTGGTTTCTTTAGGATTTTGAGGTTGCGATTTAAAATGGCTGTAATTTCCTCAATATTGCTTATAATGCTATTATGACCCCAATTCAAAAATGGCATCAATTTCTGCTTCTAACGGCATCATGCAGGATGTAATTGGCTCCACCAATAAAAAATTGTTCCAAACATGCCTTAGAAAAAAATGGCTCCACTTGCTCAAATCGATGCTTCAATACCACTTGTTAGATTCTTAATATGAAAAATGAACCAACACAATAAATCAATACAAGAATATAGAGAAATACCATTATCGTAGGGCAACAACAACAATTACTCATTAAGGAACCACTCCATAGGCAATGCTTGTTACAATACAAATCCAACACACTCAATACAATGATATGCATGTGTATATCATAGATGAAATTATTTCTGATTAATTGAATTAATCTTGATTAATCCTGATGCAATCGACGAAATGATTATTTTGAAATAGTTCCGATTTAATATTTTTGGGATCCTCCCTGATTAATTGCCCATCACGTTTATTTCATCTATGGTATATGTACACTCTCGCTGTAGTCTAAATGTTCTATGAATTGGCCTTTTTTGGTAACTTAAAATAAGGGGAAGGGAAACTGGTATTTTTGGCCAGAAATTCGGCAAGAATCAATTTGGATTGATGGAATTGCATATATCAAATGTTAACAATGCACAATCTGGTTGTAGCGGAGGTATTGGAGGGCACTGAATCCATTTCTGCATTAAAAACAACAATTTCATCAAATCCAAAATTACAATTTTGGCAAAGATTGCCTGGCCAGATTCTAGTGATGACAAACCAGAAAAGGTCAAAAACTTAGAATGTTTAGCTTTCTTCTATACTGTTTCATGAGTATTCCTAGGGGCCCATGCCAACGACCACTCATTATTACACTCCATATATTATTACCCACCCATTACCTTGTGGGCCTTATTCAGTGAGTATGGCCACACCCACTACCTTGCGGGCCTTATTCAGTGTGTATGGCCACATTATATTAATTAATG
>SNQJ01S0016083.1:216761-230626 GCA_010110895.2 Picea sitchensis
AAACACGTTCCAACTTAATAACTCTTAATTACATAATCCACATGCACAAGGGGATCACACCAGTACTATGAGTGCAATGTACACTAAAGTGCAATGGTAATGACACCCTCATGATACAGTCTGCAGCATATATAGCTTGTCGAGGTTGATAGTCAATTGTGGGACAATTTCCAATTGCCATCCCACCTACCTTCCTGCTCAGCAACCACAATATTATTATTGTAATCTAATCTTAGGCCGTTATTAATAAGGTGGCACCCTTTTATACCATAATAGCAGGCCCACTACAGTTTCAAAGTTAGCAGACGTCAGTCATACCCCATATTTTATTGTTATATTGAATGCATATTACATAGATGAATGCACTTTTTAGAATGTTTCTGTTTTTTCAGTGATCATTTGGCATGATGCATTCATAACTTGGAACTCCAAAATATTATGGACATTATTTTGATTGATCTAAGATAACTCTAGGAAGACTGCATGATGCACATGCCTGTATTTGCTGAGCCCAGATGTGAACAGAAGTAGAGCATCTTAGGGATTGAGCTATCTGAGATAGGGTTTTGTATGGCTAATTGAATTGAGAAAAATAGTCTGTCAATTTTATTGAATTGTCTTGAATCCTTTGCTACTCCACCTTCATGCTAGAAATAGTGAATTCATCAGTATGAAACACTGTAACATGATAGCCATTTCGTATGCTTATTGGTTGTGATTTTATGTACTTCATTATATTTTTGATTATTGCTTACAACAAATAGTCATAGCTGCCCAAAACCATTAAATATACCAGTCATATGTTGTTTTTGCTGTAACCAGATCTGATCTGAAACTTGAAAGTAAAGTAGCTGGGTTGGTGGAACTTCATGAGATAACATAGTCTGGAGTTTCAAAGGATCTATAACATTCTAATTGATGAAATAAGGCAATGTGTGAGATGAGGGGAAAGCACCTTATGGTATAAAATTTTATAGTACCTGATATCTTGTGGTTTGTACACTTTGCAAAACACAGTTCTCATTTTTCTGTAGAAGTTTTAATCTACTCTGTGTTGTGTCCTTTTGGTCATCATGGAATAAAGGTCTTCAATACTCTAAATCTAAGTTGCATGAAATGGGGAAATGTTTCTAAGTTTCCGAAACTGGGAGGGTACGAAACAGGCCCCCCAAAAATGGAAATGTCGGGGGAAACGCCGTATATAAAAAATTTAATATATATACATATATATATATATACAATTTTTTAAAACATAAAACATTATATTGCAAGAAAAACATAATTATGCAAAAACAATGCAATAATGATGTAAGAAAAACATAGAAAATGCAAAAAAAGATATAATTGACTGTTTGGGGGCCCCACGACCGCCCCTTTTTTTTATTTGTCTCAAAGATGCCCGATACGCCGGCCGTACGGGACGGTATGCCTGGGAAACGCCGTCGGCCATATCGTACGACGTTTCCAAATCGGGAAACGTCGTACGGTACGACTGACGACGTTTCCCGGTCGTACCGTACGCGTTTAGAGGGGGGGAAACAGGGGGGTACCGTTTTCTGCAACTTAGCTCTAAATGCATATTCTTGAATTTTGTTACTGATATAGCTATTCTTAGAAATATTCAAGTTTGATGCCATGTATATGAAAGACTGTAATTGATAAATATGTTGAGATCACAAGAAAGAGAGGACCAAATGGAACCACCAATAAACCCTGAGTCAACTTGAATCATAAGCACATCATAAAGAGAAGAGAAGATGAACCCATGAACAAGAGAAACACAAGATATTGTGTTCGTAAGCCAAAGAATCGATTACTGTGAATCAATATGATGAGATGATACAATTGAGAGCTTGCGTTTTGTATTTATATCGGTGTTACATATATTACTAGTATTGCAATATATCCCGCAATTTATCCAAAGTCGATATTATCGGCATAAAACATCACAATATTTTATTTCGCTGAAAATATCTCTATACATCTGTACAAGAAGGTATGTCTATAGTTTTTAAAGAAGGATATACAAATGTAGATTCATGGTCTTCGTTTGAATGCAACAAGTAAATAAATATTCTTTTGAAAAACTCAGGAAAGGACAAGAAGATATTGATTGAACAGAAAAGTACTTCCCAGAGAAATCTCAATCTTAAGTACCTGGTCTTCCCACTGTGTCCTTCCATATCTCTGTCAAATGAGCTCGTTCTCCAGTGGAGTCTTCAAATTTGATTGAATCATGATCGAAGTCGCTAGGTGAATGATGTAGTCTTTTTTGTGTCACGAGCGCTTGTTCACCATCTCAGATTGTAAGGCTGAAATAGATGTTTCTGTTGAAGAAATCAAGGAAAAATCATATCATTCCTTTCCTAGTTTTCCAGTGTTGAAAGCAGATTTTGTTGACTCCTCCTATGATGAATAAATTAGTAGCAACACAGTAGATGCATTTGTCCTTGTAACAAATGTCTCTAAAAATCATTCCTCTGATGAGATAGTTGTCCCAAATGTTGACAAAGATCAACTTATCCTTGATGGATACTCTCATAATAAGGAGCAGATCTTCACTAAAGCACATACAAAGCTTATTAGCAGCCAACCAATATACGATAATGAAGAAGATAAGGAGGAGTTGCATCAGTAGTTGAAATTCTTTTTATCACCCATTGATGAGCAAGAATCTCCAAGAATTAGCGAGCTCATGTCTATCATTTCTGCACCTGGCCTTGCAAAAGACATCAAACAACATATGAGTAGCTATGGAGCATATGAGGATCACAATTTTATTGATGAATCAACCTTCACAGAGGAGTAGGATTGTCTTCTTAACCAATTGGAAATGTGCCATGATCTTCAGGATCCAGTGGCAATCTGGATGGATTGCTTGCTTACACAGGTCCCAATTGTTGCAGCTCTGGGTATATCTCTTACTTGCTGCAGTAAGTGTAAGCTTTTCTTGGAGCTTTTGATGAAAATATTCCATTCTTTTTGCATTTTCTCAAAGAGCTGCCTGCAAAAAGTTATTTTCGTTAGTCGGATGCTTTTATGGCTTCATTGGAAATTTGATTACACTTGATCTAACAGAGTTCAGATGATTAGAGTAGGGGAATAAGCTCGATTCCGAGCATTTTTGTTTTCAGTTTTTGGTTTGCAGTAGATCAACAATAATGACTCCATAGCCCAATGGATAAGGCACTGGAACTGATTAGAGGTTGTTCAAGCCTTGCTTGCTGAAGTATGTTTTATGGAGCTTTTGTGTTGATACTTTGAACTGAGTTTGTTTTATGGAGCTTTTGTGTTGATACTTTGAACTGAGTTTCTCATCCATTCACTACACCTAAAACTTAAAATCTTATCTTTTACAAAACTACAAATTTTTGATGGGTATTAAGCTTTTACACCTATAACAGTCTAGGTGTGACTTCTAGTGCTAACGTTTGCACTAGAAGTCTCACCTAGACTGCTATAGGTGCTAAAGATAAGATTTTTAGTTTTAGGTGTAGCGAATGGATGAGAAACTCAGTTCAAAGTATCAACACAAAATCTCCATAAAACATACTTCACCAAGCAAGGCTTGAACAATCTCTGATCAGTTTACAGGATAGCAGTAAAAAGATGGAAGAATGAAGAAGAAAATGTGAATATATGAACCAAACTACTTCAGGCACTTTGGCACACATATAGAGGAAATCTCACTAACAAGGAACTTCCAGGTTAACAAGATGATATGTTTTGACAACATTTGCATCAACAAAAGACAATAAATCAGTCAATGTAATTCCATGGAAACAAGCACTAAAGATAAATCATTTACCAGTAGACAACATCAAAACAAGAGAGAAGGATAACATGTAATAGTAGAAGAAAAGTTGATCATTAACCATTCGAGAGTCTTAAATCTGTACATACATCATCTGGAAAGCTTTAACAGTCTGAAAAAGTAATATGAGTCTCACAAAAACCACTTGAACCCCCCTATGGAGTTAGATTACATCTTAAATAGCAAATAACATCAAAAGTCACTCTAGGACTTGCCACCTAACTCCTACATTGGATTCTGCACCTGGGAGAGGCGTGGCAACAATTAAACAAACCAACATCTATCTAACAAACTGCTAGATTTCAGGAGGATGTTGGCAATAAAAAATTCAAATGCAGCCAACTCATTGCATGAAGATTTAATGGAGCTAGATCTTAGGCACAAGTGTCCTTTGATGTCTAACTGATCTCTGAGGAGTTACTCGAACCTCTTCTGACAGGTGGCAACTCTCCTATAGCTTGAATTCCATTTAACTGTCAAGTTCGCAGCATGTGCACTGCAAACTGTTTCAATTTTAGCAGTTCGCAGCGCCTTCAACATGATGCATTGCGGACTTTCTTGTAGATGTCATTTTGCCTTCAAAACAGAGCAACTGATGCCAAAATGTGCAAAAAGCCTTAAAACCTTTGTTAATGCACGCTACAACCTCTAAATCATGAAAGTGACTTGCAAAAATAGCATATGGGCATATTTATAGCAACATAAGACAAAAGTACTCCTTAGGGTTATAAGCCTGCATATATAAGACACCATAACAAAATTGATTATATGGATGAAGATATGATGCTTCATCTTCGTCTCCTAGTGGCCACCCGAGCCAACATGTCCAGGTTCCTTTCAGCAATATGTTTCTTTAACTGCTGCACTTCCTGCTTCAACTTCCCGTTTTCAGCATGATAAGCTCTATTTTGCCTGTACACACTCTTCAATTTCCTATGTAGAGTTAAGGATCTCTTAACCATGTGCTTTGCCTTTACAAAAATTTCTTCACACATATCTATATTTTCCTTTAGCTGAATCTTGGCCTGCAGATTTTCCTTTTTTAATTGTTCATTCTCAACCCTTGCATCTTTCAGCTGCCTCCTGAGCCTTTTGAAAGTGGGATCACTTTCATCAGAAGGAGAGTTGATCTCAATAATTTCTATTGGCTCTTGAAGAGGCTTGGTTTTGACTGTTTGCTGCGCTGGTGCTCTGGATGCACCCTCTTCCACAAAGACACGCTGCCTCGCTATTGATCTAGTGAATGGTCTTTTAGGCATAACAAATTCTGCAGCAATAGGTGGAGAAAAACAAGTTTCTTTCCCTTCAGGTTCCTTGCTTTGCTAGAGGATGTCTCTATAAGTGAACATTTTGCCATAGGAGAAGTTTCTTCATCAAGAGGTTGTGAAGGGCCTTCACCTATCTTATTAGTTGACTGAGATGACTTATCCTTTTTAACCATCTTCCTCCTTTTACTGGACTTTGTGTACACTATCTTTTCAACAGAGGTAGGTGTCTTTCTTTTTGTTTTTGGTATGTTGACAACATCTGGTTGAAAGCCTGATGCAACTAGGAAAGCATCCCAATCACTATTAGTCTTTTTCAGTTCTTCTAACACTAGCATCTTGATCAGACTAGAATGGAAGACGCTGGTATCCACCTGCTTGGACTTGGATTGGACTTTATCTAACATCTTCCCAAGGCTTTTGATCAGATAGAAGGGTAGATTCAAGGGCTCTTTTCTAGTAAAATGCATCAATAGTCTAATATGGTATTGATAGACCATATTAAACCTACCTTCACAAGTAAAATACCTCTGAATGACTTTGAGTATCTTATCAAAATACTCCAGCATATGATTTCTAGGCACTCCCTTGGATAGGTTATCTTCTTGATATTTAGGTTTTAAGAAATCCTTAGAAAATTCAAACTTTAGAGACATGGCCTTGAACCATCTTTCTCCATGAACTGGTATCTCTGTAGCTGTAGAAATGGATTGCTCTGTAACCTCAAACTCTAGTGTAACAACTTTGGTTTTATCCCATTGAAATTCAATGCAAACTGCTTGGCAACCTCAGGGTGTCCTCTCTGCATCTTCTCACAAAAAGCTAGGCAACTCACTTTCTGAAATGCCTCTCTGAAAAATGGATCTGAATTAAATAATTGCAAGTCATGGGGCTCAGCCCTAACAATCTCTCCTCCTTTATGAATCTTCTTCCCTTGCTGAGTGTCCATGACAGCTAAGTCAAAAACCCTCCCCTCTGATAACAATTGCTACCAGAGTATGTGATGGAAACTGATGAATTTAGGGTTTTACTACTTGATTTTGCAAAAAATAGGGTTTGTTGGCAAAAGGATTTTATGCTAAAGCAACATCGCAAAGACTGAAATAAAACTGAAGCTAGGAGATTGGAGGAAAAGATGACAACCCAAAACTGGATGAAACCTTGAATAGACAAAATTTCAAAGCCACTGAGTAAAACAAGGAGTTTGTAGCGAATAGAAAGCTTGCAACAACTAGGGTTTGATGATAATAAGTTTTTAGGTAGTGGAAATTGAACATCAAGCAAAGTACATGACATATAAAGCTCCCTCCTTGTTGCAGAAAACCAAACTAATCAATCCTTTAAGATTTTAATCCACCATCAACCGCTATAGGAGAGTTCACAGCTCCAAGTTTGCAATGACAAGCAGTTTGCAACGCACTTACAATTCATAGTGAGTTGAACCAGTCTGCAACGCACTCTTTGCATATGGAAATGATGGTGAAAATGATAAATCCTCCTTTTGAAACCGACCCTTTGAAGATGATTGATGAGGAGATGGAGCTGAAAACTAGAATCCATCATCAGACACTTTTGCAAAATGATAATCATGAAAGATTTGGCGCATGATCTATTTTTGAATTGTTGCGAACCTCAAGGAGAGTTTGCAACACATGCGATTTGACAACTGACAAGACACTGAAATGGTTGGGTAAATCTTTAAGATCTCTTGTACACTTGTTTTGGACATAACACTTGATGGTGACCCTTAAACTATGCAGATATGACCAAAATTTTCCCTCTTTACAAATGATGACAACCACCATCATGACATCAAGACTTTGTAACTGTACTTTGATCAACTCACAAGTTTTAAACCAATGACTTTTAAGAAAGACATAACACATGATTGACAAGGACCAAAAGAGACCTTCTGAGACTAGACTAACAAAAATTAGAAAAATGAGAGAAAACCTTGACTCCTGTACATCCAATGTGTTAACACATTCAACATATAGTGATATTATATATATATATATATATATATAGATATCACGAGTCGATGGAATGTGTTAACTTGCAAGTACCAATTACGCCTTATAAGCGGAAAATTGGTCTTTTAACCCTCATTTTGCAAAAGAGAGATAGGGGATTGAGCTTTGAGGAGTTTGTGACCATTTTTCATTAAGCAAACAAGGGGAAATATAGCTTTTTCATTGCCATTGGTCGAGCTATTGCGGAGTGGGGATTGACTCTGATCTACCATATCCATATTCCCAGGTATGTATAAAATTTTATGCTTGCGTTTTCTTTGTTTTTCAAGATTTAGTATAGGTTTTGCAACGTCCATTAGATATACCTCTTCTTTCCTTTTGCCAATGGGAGATTTAACACTTATTTCACTGTGATTTTTAATTGTAGCGTTCTTTTGTGTTGATTTCCATTTTTGTTTTGTCCCATAGTTTTAATTAGTGCCCTAAAAAATGCCAAAGCCATTGGACCTAATGTGGGAGTATGGTGATCCAATTGAGGCTCATAATCGACACAAGTTGAGTTGCAAGCTATGTGGAAAGGAAATATTTGGTGGAATCAATCGTTTGAAATAAGACCTTGCCGAAATCCTAGGGCATAAAGTGGATATTTGCCTTTCATCTACCTTGTAAATGGTCCATATTGCAAATCAATCAATTCTTGATATTGCTAGGAAAAGAGGAGAGGCTTGAACTTGTAGTTAGTGTAGAAACAAGAAGCATGGGAACCACAAACTTCTTAGGGGCACGGGGCAAACCGAATCCTTGACCACACTTTCCATAATGCCCTCAACATCCTCACTTTTCCTTGTGCTAAGGTTAGTGCCTAGGGGACAACCTTCTCTTAGGTTGATAAATAAAACAAGGGAGAAGTTGGGGGCTGACAAGCTTGTGGCCAAACGTTTTCTATGCAGTGACATTGCTTTCAACATTGCTGTGGGTGAAGTAGATTGACAAAGTACTAGACGCGGATGGCATTTCATTGGATGCGATTGACACCATGAGTCCATGGAGGGTGGAGGCCAAGAGGTCTATCATGGAGGAGGCACCTGAGTAGTTGGAGTCGGACGCTAATGTGTTGGAGGAGGAGGGGGAATCGGAGGAGGATTCTCCACTTCCAGTGGAGACACATTTGGAGTAGATTGAGAGTCTGTCCCAACCACCACCTCCACAAAGATAGGCAGCTAGGAGAAGACATCTCACTTTGGTTTCCAACTTAGCCTCTAACACCTTCCACTTTAGGCTCAGTCCCAACCCTTGCACCTACTCCTTCTAGAGTAAGAGCAGTGACCTTTTCCTGTAAAAGGGGAAGAGGGAATTGATGATTCCTTAGTGCACTTATCATTGTCGTATCTAGATGCCTCATGATGATTCATTTCATGAGATGCATTTGTTTTTGTTTGATGTGATTTTGTATCATCCTGTCAAGACTTAGCATTGAGGACAGATATCAGAATTCAGTATCGATGTGTGATGTACCACTTGACGTCTTATACATCTTATATATCAACTTTGTTTTCATATTTATGTGGCAACATGTTTGTTTGCTGTTGTTGTTGCTTTAGATGTTTAAATTTTTTGAAAAAATGACTATTTTTGTAAGTTTTTCTATATTTTCTTATATTTTCCACGCCATTGCTAATAAGTTATATTTTGGACCCTCGATGATATATTCGTTGACATGATAAATATAACATTGATTTATACACAACTCAAGTGAGGTGTCCCTTTAAGAGGTGGTTATTGGCCCACAAAACAAGGGCACACACCCCACGAGGGTGACTAGGTTGACCTAGTCAAATATATAAAAATACAATAATGACCACATGTGAGGATTACCATCATTCCAATACTCACCATTAATCTTAGCACAAAGACATGAAGAAGGATGATAAATTATAGGAGTGGGAATACCTAGCTCCATGCAGTTATAACCATAGATGAAATATAAAGGAGTGTGGGTATGAGATGACTCAACTACAAGCATGGATGGGTATATGAAGACACAACTTTTGAGGAAATGCCACCATTGAATTGCTCATCATCTTGAGGAAAATATTGATTTGGCCATCCAATAAGGAATTGCTGAAAAGAGGCAGGGGTACTGTTATCCACCCAGTTGCACTAGCTGGACTTACAGTTGAGCCGCCAAAGACCGAGCAATCAATTGCTCAAAATTCAATGTTTAGAAGTTCAGCCGGCCTATTTGGCCAACTTTTTCTGCATTTCCATCCCCTGTGGGGGCATTGTAATAAATGAGATTAACATGATGAAGTTGTAAAAGACTTGGCCACCCAAGACTTGAGCACAGCACGAGTATGTACTCTAAAGTGTTTTATTTTTCACTTGTTAATTATTTCTTGCCTGAGAAATTAGGCAAGTTATAATTTCTAAGTTTTTTCACTCAAATCACCTCCAAAGATGGAGGATGTGCTGGTGGTTAGGCCTTGGCATGGAAATCCATTGTCTAGTGTCTAAATGTTTATATTACCATGCTAGGTCATCTTGGTTGAGTCATATGGAAATTGCGCTAAGTCCCCCCTCAGATTTTTAGTGTTTTGAGTCAATAAATTTTTTTCCCGTAAAATGTAACATTTTTGTATTTTAGTCATGTATAAAAAAAAGTGGGAGGCATTATATGCCTTGGGGGTATTTGTTTTTGGACTAAGAATACCCACTTTACCTAAGTATCCACTTTGTGAGTGAAATTAGTGATTATTAAATCACTTAAAATTAATTTTACTCATTAAAAGGGTCATAAAAGACAAATAAAAGGAAAAATCAGCAAATCCTTAAATCAAGGAAACATGTCTGGGGCATGTTTTCCTTGTCTCTATAGTCTACTCAAGTGGTGCGAGTTGTCTCAAGTAAAAGACGACTTAACTAGAGTGATTTTTCATTTAGTGGAGATCTCAAGGAAAGAAAGCGCACCTTCCCTTTTACCACGCTTTTTCCCTTGACATGTGCGCCCTTGTGATTTAGAAACATCACGCTTTTTCCTTGAGATGACTTGTGCACTTTTGTGCTTTGAAAACATCAAAGCTTTTCCTTGAGTTAACTTGCCCTTGTGATGGGGAAACATCGCACTTTTGCTTGAGTTAACTCGCCCTCTCTCTTGGGAAGCTTCACGCTCTCTCAAGCTATATAAGAAGGTCGACCCCTCCTCTCAAAGAGGTTGGAGATTGGGTAAAGAATTGCTGATTGTAAGAGTTATATTGTATTCTTGATCCAGGTGGATATTGGTGGCCACCCACCTATTCCAACTGGCTCAAAACAATTTTCTAGCAACTTACTATTTTTAGCAGTTTTTCGGTTCCTAAACTTCCGGGGCCATTTTGAGGGCCTAAATGAAGTTTTTTTCGGGACCAAGCACCTCAATGATAGTCGAAAGCTTTGCTACTTTCGCACCCGCAACAATTCAACCAGAAGGACTAGCAAATCTCGAGGAGGGGGAGCGCCTTTTTCATTCACAGATGTGGGTAAAGGGGACCCCGCTGCATTTTATTGTTGATAGCGGAAGCCAGAAGAACCTCATCTCAGCAGAGATCGTCATACAGTTGGGATTGTCGACAACACCTCACCCGCAACCATACAACATCGGGTGGCTTCGCCAGGGACGAGGCCTCCGTGTCAGCCAACGATGCTGATTGTCATACGACATCCACCCCTTCAAAGATGAGGTACTATGTGATGTTACCTCACTGGATGTCTGTGATGTTTTGTTGGGCCAACCATATATGTGGAAGTGCCATGCTATTTATGAGTCCTGACCCCGTAGTGTCATTGTTACTCTAGAGGGTCATCTCTACAAGATACCAGAGGTAGTTCCAACTACTGTCCCACCTAAATAGCGCCGCAAGGTAGTATCTCATACTACAAAATTCAACTTCTTCACATCTTGTTTAAAAGGTGAACAAAAGAACACCGCAACCACTGCAGCCTTAGTCCAAGCACCTTCTGTCCAGTAGAAGCAGGTCGACAAGATTGAAGCAAAGAGCAAGGATTCCTTCTGCACACAGTCATCTCATGTAGCTGGACTGGTTAAAAAGGTCCAACTCTTCCAGCCACAGGTTCGTGATAGCCTTCAACAAGCTAAGCAATGCAACTTCTCCAGCAAGGCAAGCAACTCATCAAGACGCAGATTCAACAAACGCTTTTCCCTCTCCCCTGGGCACTCAACGTAATGGAGACCATTGCTTTCTAAGGAGGGAGGATTGATCCAGGTGGATCTCGGTGGCCACCCACCTATTCTAACTGGCTTAAAATAGTTTTTTGGCAACTTACTATTTTTAGTAGTTTTTCGGTTTTGAAACTTCCGGGGCCATTTTGAGGGCCTAAATGAAGTTTTTTTGGGATCGAGCACCTAAGGCTATGATTGAGCCCCCAAAATGAATCTCCTCGACGATACCTTTCCAACGAGCTATCGTGCACCCCAAACGGAGATTGTATGCCAAAGTTACGCCCTCGGGAAGTTGATACACCAAACTACCCAAAACGGGGTCCACAAAATTGTTGGCTTTTCATCTTCCAGGGTTAGGGTTTTGGATTTTCTTTATGATAAAAAGGCCTTTGGAACCTCGTTGTAAATTCATCTTTTTGCAAATGTGAGTAGTCATCACATCTCTTCTCAGAGATAAGCTGCCACCATTCTAGCGAGTCTTTTACTCTGTATTTCTACAGTTTTGTACATTTCACTCATTAATAGAAATTGTGTATTACTGTATCTCTGTGTTTGTGGTTGCATCTCTGATATATTTATCTTATACTATTGGATATCTGATTTATCTCTGTACATTTCTTTATTATATTTCCGCTCTCATTTCGTGCCGAAAATAATCTGGATCAATTCTTCATTTTCAAGATTGAATAATAAAAAGATTTTGGAGGTCCATTGGTGTTGATGTTATGTATGGATGCTTGAATTTTATGCTATGGTTGTGAGGTAATCTGTACCTTTTTTTGCTTCAATTTTGTATATCTATTGCAAAGGCTTTGAAAGTACGCTATTGAGGTAAATATAATTAGATTAATCTCATTTCTTTTCTTACAATTCATAAACTTTTATATTGCATGTTAATTTTTTTGGCTAAACTAACATGCAAAATCTGAGTTTTTGTTCTATGTAGGAAAGACCTTCTTAACAATGTTTGCAAGGTTGAAGTATATTTGTTTACAGGTTCTTCAAGCTTGGAGGATTGAATGGTTATAGTTTCAACCTTCATTTGTCCAAGATTATCAATGAATCAAGCTGCCTCTATTCTTCATTGAGGACTCCACAGCCCCATGTGTTCCTTCAATTCTTGAAAGAAAGACTTTCTTCCTTTCTCCCTCTCATATTTTCAAAAAGTTATTTGGTTACTTCCTTTATGCAAGTATAAGAAGCTAGGTTTGAATTTAAAATTTTAACTTAGTTTCCTTTTACTTGCAAAATATCAAGATCTAGGCATTCCTTTCATTTATCTAAAGCTAAATCTAGTTAAGAAAAGCTCCTTTATTGCTAGTTTCCTTTCTTCAATATTTAAAGGCTTGAAGGGGTATAATTGATTGAGCTTCACTTCTCTTATTTGGAAAATTTAAAGTGCTATCACTTGTTGTCCTAAAAGGCAGCCCATAAATCTAAAAAAATTGCAAGTTTTATCACAAGTTTTGCTTAGAATATTTTGCAAATTTTCCATTGTAAATTAACATCTTTTTGGCAGAGACTTCTAGTGACTTTTTGGGCATCTTTTCCCCAACTAAGTTTCTGTTTTTGCAGGTTTGAAGAACAGATAGGAGGAAGCTCTACCCAAATTTCAAAGATTTGGACCATCCGGGACCCTCGGAAGCAACTTCCCTTCATTCATAATATTTCTTGAAACTTGTAAGCTTGTAGATCCTCTCTTATTAAGGATCTCAAGTATTCCCAAAAGGCATAAAATCTTCCAAAAGGAAATAACATTGTGTAAAATTTCAGACCCCACCCAGTTTCAAGTCTCCATGAGTTTTCAGCTAATGTTTAATGCCCAAACCCAATTTTATGACAGCCAATTAAACTCAGCATAAAATAAATTTTCAGAACTGAAACATGAGGATTCTCAACATCGTTTAACGCAGAAATAAAAACATATTAGCAACACATAACTCAGAAAATTATAACATAGTAATTTTTGGTCTAACAACGACCTTGAAAAAACCCACAAGGGGAAAACCAGTGAGAGAGCGATTTTTATTATTTGTGAGCTTCAGAGAAATTCTTTTACAACATATTCATCTTCAGAAATAATACACAAACTTATCTCAGACTTTTTCTTCTGCAAAGATTCCTTCTGAACAGTCTGGAAGATGCTCCTCGATTTTCGTCCTGAAAATCCGTACACTGTACGGCTGTCCTAGCAATAAATGATGTACAGACAGTCTCGAAAACTGTGCCCTCTTTTTGATAATGTTGTACGGACCCATTGGGGAAAAGGAGCACCTGCCCATCATGGAACAACACCTCATAGCCCCTCTCCTCAATAGCAAAAAATGAAACTAAGCTCTTCTTCAAGCCCAGGACATATATGACCTCTCTCAACAAGATGGGAGGCAAAGACTCCCTCTGAAATGATACAGTCCCACAACCAATTGCCTTGACCACCCGGTCATCTCCAAGCACTACCTCAACATGACCAATCTGAGTAAGATCTGTCAAGTGCTCAGGAATGTTGAAATAATGTAACTACGAAGAACATTCTTATTATTATTGGATTAAATCCCCATTGCGGATTAATCATGTCATTATTATTATTATTGTTATTG
>SNQJ01S0016084.1:33724-76932 GCA_010110895.2 Picea sitchensis
CTTCCCTTTTGGGGGGGGGGGGCGTTGAGAGGGAAGTCTCTGAAAAGGTGCCCGTGTTTGTGGCATTTTCGACATCTGAAAGGAATGTGTTCATAGTCTATGGTTTGGGTCCATTCCTTGTCCTAGTGTTCTAAGGTAACTGTGCATGGCAGAGCTTTGGAGATGTTCATATATACACAAATCCTTTCATAAGAGGTGTATTTTCTCTATTTAGTGGCCTCATAAGATTTGACATATTTACCTAGGGTGTTTCCTATGCCCAGTAAAATTTCTTCTAACTAGAACTCTTAAGGTAGGGAATAGAGGCGAATCCATACTAGTGTGTATGCAAAGTTCTCCTTTTCTGGGCAGAAGTGGTATGTCCAGAAGTGGAAGTAGAGGCTAGCCAAATTGTAGAAATACGACCCCCCTTCAAAGATCCTATCCTTGTCTTCCAGGTTGTAGAATATTACTGTGAAGAAACCTTTGGAGCCCAACTGGATCTCGTAGTCTCCCTTGGGGTTCCACCACACCTTGATCCAATGGGTTAGGTTCTTTTCTGAGGGCCAGAGACCTAGAAATTTTCCTACGAGGGCATGGTCTCTCATGAGATGCATGTGTTCCCATATCCTGGTGGTTTTGATGACATATATGGGTGCAACTRGGGCTTGGGGGATACATTTTCCGGGTATCCAGGATTGAGCAGCCGATATCCATCTCTTCCTGCGGAAATTGGTCTCGCATGTGCAATGGCAGCTCAAAGGTCGGTCTGCTCACCCGCGAGTTCTCTGGATATTTGGCGGCAATGTTACAGTAAGAGGGGGCTTTCTTCCCCCCTTATGTTCCCATTTTCTAAGGTGGTCAGATCTACTGGGCTGGGGTGATCAACACATACCCAAGGAGTCAGAGATGGTCTAGGCAGGCGAGTTGGGAGCATGAAGAAACCCTAAAATTTGTAGAGTTCGATCTTCTCTTAGATTCAATATTGTTCTAATATGATAGAATATTTAATTCAGTGTTTAAGTCCTTTAAGAAGAGATCAACTTTATTTTTGTCAAAAAACAAATTCCTTTGGTTAGCAGAGTTATCTACAAGGGGGTTTGTGGATGATAAAATTTAGAGTTAGGGTTAAAGGTCTATGATCAGAGTCAGACTCATGGTCATTTAAAAGGTCAATTAAAAGGTCAAAATTTACTATTTGGTTGCAAACAAGGATATCCAATATCACATAATCCTCAACACTACTACCCAACCCATGGATACAAGCCATTTGGATATATTTTGGCCACTTCATTAGACCATTGCAAATGATTATATCTTGAGAACTTCAAATCTTGATTAACTTAGTACTGTATAAATTACCTGTCAAGTATTCTGAATTTCTCTTGTATCTATTAGATAAAACAAGGTCCTTGTCTAGCCTTATAGGATTAGGGTTGGATTTATTGCTTAAGATAATAAATTGATTAGTTGCAGATCTAGCATTAAACTCTCCTAGCAAGAGGATACTACCTTCATTTCTCAAACTGTAAATATCTTGTTCTAATATTTTATAGGGACAATTTATAGGTTCAAAATAACAAATTGCTATATATATATATATATATATCTTCTTGGCATTCATATATGAAATCTCCACCCAAAGGAACTTATTGAAAGGGTCTTTTTTATGAATATGAATGTGAGGTGAAATGTTTTCTCTCATATAACAAGCTATGCCTCCAACCCCTTTATGGAAGTGTTGGCTTGCCAATTTGATACATTTTACATCATCAGTTGGTCTCCTTTTTAATCATTTCACCCCATCCTTACACATGTTTATTAGGCCTACTACCACATTTACCTATACTTCTGAAGTTAATGTTCTTCACAATATTAATTTTATTAATCCTTATAATTTCTTTTGTTTTTAATAATTTAGAGAGGATTTGTATTAATCTTATAGATGAAGGTTTTTGACAGTTCAATTCTTGTACCTAGTGTTCATTTCATGCACCCGACTTCCATAGATAACATGTGCGTGCACACCCAAATGGAAAATGACCACAAGGGTTTTGAATATCTAGATGCCAACATGGTGTGTGTCCCTTGGTTCGTATCTAGGTCTCATGTGGTAGCCTCCATCCTGTGGTCAAACATGCTCAATCAAATACATGCCAAATTAACAACAATTATCTTCCTGTGTGATTTTTGAGTCAATGGAGAGGAGGAGAAATATGGAAAATCTAAAACATGGGTTTTGCATAGAATGGTATGATTTAGGTTACACTCATTTGGTTTTCTCATAAATCATACAATTTAAGAGATATGGGTTTTTTTTTCTAATCTGGGTTTGTCCAGATTTATAATTGTGCTCGCCTTCTCCAATGTTCTAGACAAATGGATGCACCCAACCAACAAAGGGGTCGAATCAATCTATTCTAAACTCTTCCATGATGTGTACAATGATTTGTAATTAGATCTTGGGTTATCTTTGTAACCAAGATCCATCAAATATGAGACAAACAAATATCTTGTAAACTATATATGTATTGACAGTTCTGATTTTAGGGAGTTAGTTCAAATCCAATTCCTTACTCTTTTCTGTATATAAACAACCATACAACAGAGAAGGGGGGTATGGAGAGAATGGTAAAGTGGATTATTGTATAAGGATGTCGAATTTATGTTTGGGAACTTGTAATCTCCAACTTGATTCAATAATAATCAGTTGTTGATATTTTGCTCTCATGTTTTAAGTGCTCACATAGTTTGTAAGTTTTCCCACAACATGTGTTGGGTTTGGAAAGATCCCCATTCTTTAGCATGCATTGTGTTTATTTATTTACAATTAGCTAGTATATTTGATTTCCATTTCCAGACTTGTTAAGTGCCTTTTGTTTATCAATCTTTTGATTTAGCTAAAGACATAGATGCAATTTCTCAAAACCAAATATCATTGTTGTAATTACATACATTTGAAAGTACAAGAACACTTGGACTCATCCAACAAAAAATTATACTTGGAGTTGGTTAAGTGTAAATGACATTCATCGGGAATGGATGGCAGATGCCTCTATGTTTCGTGCAACTTTCAAGTTTTGTATTTCAATATTTCTTTTAGTTGACCATAGAAGTTGATTATCCATTGAATATTGAAGGAATGATATTCTTTATAAGTGATCACAAGAACCCTTGAGAAAGACTGTGGTTTGTGTCGATATAAGTATTTGAGTAACCCTCATGTAGGGATATATTTTTGTGGTGTAGATTGATTTTCCAACATTTATTTGATAGATCAACATAGGCTCTGATCTTTCATTTTCTATGATTGAATATCAAAGCTTACAAGCCCTTGAGTTGATGATTTGATGTTTGGAATTTATACATATAAATTTCCCCACATTTTTGGCGTCGTTGTCGGGGAGGTGATAAAGGGATTAAAGAACTTACAATGTTTTACTTCCACTCTTCTTTTGGATTGATGCATGGAAAGGGAAAGGTTCTCATTTTAACACACAATGTGGTGACTATAGGGTCTCAATAGTGTGAGTGGTCCGAATACATGCTCCTCTTTGGAATTTGTCTTGTGTGGTATGCAATACTTCATTTTTTTTCTTAAAGTTATTTTTTTTGGTTTGTAATAACTCCATACACTAATCCATGTGCAAGATAGAGATTAACACACCAACCAGAAGAATGCAAATATTCTCAATCATTTTTTGAGAAAAGGAGGACATATGCCTGGAAGGATCTTCTCAAATCCTTTCCCACACTCCAGAGTTGTTACCAGGGATGAGTTTGCAATTCAAGAAGTAGTGGAGAAATTAGAGATGCATGAACATATTCCACAAGAGGAGAATCTAGAAGTTTTCTCTAGTAGTCCTTGTGAGCAGATAGAAGATATCAAATAGTCAGATACCACATCATATGAAGAGAAGATATTAGATCTATACATCGAAGAATTTTTGGCATGTTTATCACTAGATCCCTTGTGAAATATGCAGTGTGAAGACCAACTTTTCAAAGAACTTCATGGCATAAGAATCAAAGAGATCCAAGGAGACATAGATTACATCAAAGCTTGGTTCTAAACCATCATCAGGATGTAGTACCCCTCCATCCTTTAACACTTATTGGCATCATCTCCACAAGAGCAATTGGCCTCTAATGTTCGGGAAACCATTGAGGTATATTTTTCATACTTGGATATGAGTCTACTTATAAATATACTACGCACATGGCCTTACTAGAAATACTCCTACACTTGAGAAAATGTTCCCTTTTTCAAGTCGAGTTGGATAGTAGATCAATAAATTTCAATAAATCCTGCATATAGTTAGTGGTATAGCTTGAAGTATAGCGCAACAACCCTTTTTATGTTTTCCGGATAAGTGGGAAATGTCAACTATTTTTCATCAACTGGACAGGTGTGTAGTATCCCATATTCCTTCTTCAATTCCGGTTCATATATGTAAGTATCAACTCCAGAAAACTAAGGAAACTCGAGGTACAAATTTTTTTTTTCCTTCCAAATTATTAAAGATGAAGAAAATTTATTATAAAAATAACATTTTAAGCTTGTTATTGTAATACTATGTTATCTCACCATTAACCCCTAACCCATGATCTCTCCAAAACTCATTTTGAATCACTGTAAATGATTCAAAATGAGTTCCCCCTGTCCTCATTTTCATATTCATTTCCTTTCAAGATCATAGTTGTTCCATAGCCCTTGTTTTAATTTACCCAACTGATAATTGTAGAGAGTTGAATTAGTCAATCCACATCTCTGCTTGAGTACTTTTGTAGATTTTGTTGAGTAAGAATGGGGAGAGCTATAGTAGCACAAATTTCTAGACCAACAAAAGAGCATGAAGTTATAGATAGGAAGATCTTGCATTGCACATAGTCATTCTATTCCATTACAACAATCAATTGAATTGCAGTGTCCTAAAACATAATATGGTTCAATGTAGTTATTCATCGTGATCTCAATTTTATTCCACTAGTTCACTAATGTTGGATAGTATGAATAGGAGTACTCAGAAGAAAGAGAAAACACATGTGTAAGGTGTTTTGCTGATTTGCATCACTGACAAAGGACTCGAGTCCTATCCTCAATGCCATCTAGCAGAAATGGAGGTTGGCATGTGCTGCTACATAGCCTCTCTATCCAAGACTGAACAAGGTTGTAATAATTATTTCTAAGCCATGAAATTTTTGCTTGCCCTTTTATCAGGCCTAAAACTCTTCCGTTTCTGTTATATGAAAGAACACAATGTTGTTCAACTTCTTGCTGCTGAAAATATGGTTTGAGGGTTGAAGTAGAAGGCTTAGTGTTTGTGACAAGAGGGATATAGTATGTAGTTCTATCCATTTGCTCCAAAGGATTATATTACGATTGTAAATCCACCCATAAGGCTATTTTGAAAACATACCTGATAGGTCTGTATCAAGGAATTCAGGTGACAAGCACATATTAACTAATGGGGCAATGCAACCTACTTCCCTAGCCACATGATTTCCTCTGAAATAGTGCATCGATACCTCTTCCAGTTCACCTTTAGTATCATTAGATGGCGTTACAATTGTATGAAATCCAGTGGGAAAATTCCAACCACATAATGTTTTTTGAGACTGTGTATTCACTGGTCTTACAGAACTGGCAACTATTTAAAACAATTGTATATGAATAATATCTTTTCAAATTGCACATCAAGAACAAATTCTTATATTTCTGTCTCTTCCAAGCGATGGTATGAGTTCATTGCAAGTGTACAAGTCTCACTGGAAAATCTCACAACCAAAAAGGCATCAAACATGTTGAAAATTGAAGTCCGTGATGGTCAAATTCCCTCCATACCTGGGTTCTCTGCCATGGCTTGTTCATTAGTATTATTTTGGCTTATTTGAAGAGAACCCTCTATGAACACCTCATAACAGGTTACCACCTGTCTCTCAAAGTCACCAACACAAAAATTCAATGTGGTACTAAATCTTTGCACAAACTCCATACACAAACTTCCAGCATCGGGTTTGAAAAGTGGTCTATTGAGTCGTGGATTTCCATAGGTTGACCCTACATAATCAAAGAAATTATCTAAAATTGTTGTTGCTGTAGGTGTTTCTTCCAATTGTTTTTCCTTGAGACATGTAACCTCCTCTTCATGAGAAAATACACTAAAATAAATTGGGCCTGTAAGATCTCTTAGTGATGATTGAGCCCCATACGAATCAATTTGGAAATAAGCTTTAGTGGTGGGTTCGAATATGTGTGCATTGTAATACATCATAGTCTATTCAGAGGTGATGATATCCCTACTCAAAGACATTGCAACGTTGGATGGAGAGATAAGTTGCATCCTGTAGCAGCTCATAGAGGAGTCAAATCGTTTTAAAGGTCATGATTACAGACTTGTAAAAATCATGTTGCAGGATATAGAAAAGGAAAAACAATGCCCCATCTTTACTCATGAATTGGAGGTACTATTCTTATCTCAAGTGTAATTTCAATGGTGTGTTGTCATTTATGAGTGGAATCATTACAGTGGGATTTTATGTTTGTTGTGCTTAAAGGGATGATTGAGTCCTTGCATGATTAGAACACAGTGAAAGGAATTCCCTTATACAGATTGAAGATAAAAGAGAAAGTGCATTCTCATAAAGTAAAACATCTTTAAGAGAGAAGTCACACATAATGGTCATACACTCCAAGTGAACTTTCATCCTTGCATCATTCCATGATCATGTATGCAACCTACTGGAGGAACTGAAATTGAAACTATGGGAGAAGATTTGAATAGTGATATTATTGTGCTAAATCGTGTTTACAAATCTGAAAATTAATGCCACTGTTTAGAAGATTAAAAGCAGGGGTTGTTGTACATTTTATTTTCAAAATTCTATATTATGAGAATAAAATGATTTCATGATATCTCCCCAACCAAGAACTGGGTTCTTATGATTTTTGAGAGGGAGAAGCACTACAACAAGATGAACAAACCCAATACATTTCTCACCAAGTCGATGCATGGTTTTTGAGAAAATGGGCATAGTCACCTACAACCATTTTGTCCTTATCTTGAAATCCGTGATGTGGGTATCTCCAAGTTTTTTTGGGGAGAAGCCTAAACGGATCACCAACAATCTCACAAATTTTCTCAGGCACCCAGTTCATAAATTTGAAGAAACCACTTTCCTCGTTGAAGTTACAGATCCATCAAGTTTGATGATGAAGTGGAGAAGGAAATACATTCCACATATGGGAAATCATTATTGCTTTCACTTTTGTACTTATTGCAATCTCTCTTTCAATGTTTCTTCTCTTTGAGCATCTGGCGTATTACAAGTAATCCCCTCTCATTTGAAAATAAGCATAAAGTCTCGAACTGCAGAAGATTTGTCACAATAGTTTGTGGAGCTTATTCTTGCTATCATGGAAATTAAATAGTATCCAATGAAGCCTCCTGAGAAAGAGTCAACAAATTCAAAAGGGCTTGGAAGATGTTGACATTCTTATTTTCTCTCAGAAATACTAAATGATTCGAAAGAATTTGCAGCTTCTCCCATGACTCGTATCATTGTGTGAGGCAGTGATTGATGGGACTTCTGATAGGATTTCCTATAGGGATTTTTTCATTTTTCTTGTTCCCTTTGGTCATGGAGGATGATCTTAAAATAGGTGAGGCCTTTCATGAAGATGATGTCATGATTTCATTGTTTTCAAAAATTACTTAGTACCGGTGAAGTTAAAACACATGCTGCAGTGTACATTTATCATCAAGATTTATTAAATTGTGTACAAATGTCTTGAGAGAGGAGATTAAGATATTTGCAAGTTCTCTATAATTTAGGGTCATATGTTTTAATATGGTGGAAGGAAAACTATATCCGTTCGTAAATTGTTGGTGTAGGAAAGGATTCTATGCTATGATAGGATTTTGTTGTATTCAAGTCTTTCCATCTAATTGTTGCAATCTAACCTTTTAACTTCTCTCACAGTGCAATCTTTGTTGACTTTTGGAATGGGATCGAATGAGCTCTGCCATCCCATTTTACAATATTAAACATCATTATGGGAATGGCAGTTTCACAAAGTGCATATGATGACGACAAAAATACAGTATGAGGATTTAATTATGAGAGCAAAATCTAGTAGTGGCCATGTAGATTGATGAAATTGAATTAGCATGGAAGTAAAGTTGGAAAAAATTGAAACGATTTTGTAGTCAGAAAATGGTATTTTCCTACTTCATTTGGCATAAAGACATGCCAATCCTTAGGCATAGGGGATATGTTGGCTGACCAATTTGAAACCTTTTATATCATCAATTGGTCTCCTTTTTAACCATTTCACCTCATCCTTACACCCTTTTTTTATTCCTATTACCGCATTTACCTATACTTCTGAAGTTAACGTGCTTAACAAGCTTAATGTTTTAAATCATTATAATTTCCTTTGTTTTTAATGATTTAGAGAGGATTTGGATTAATCTGCTTGATCAAGGTTTTTTACAGTTCAATTCATGTACCTAGTGTTCAAATCCTACACCTGACTTCCATGGATAGCATATGCGTGCACACCCAAATGGAAAATGACCACAAGGATTTTGAAGATCTAGATCCGAGCATGGTGTGTGTCCCTTGGCTCGTTCCCAGGTCGCATGTGGAAACATCCAACCCATGGTCAAATTTGCTTAGTCAAATACGTGCCAAATTATAAACAATGATCTTCCCGTGTGATTTTGAAATGATGGAGCCGAATATGGAAAATGTAAAACATGGGATTTGTGTAGAACGATCTGATTTGGTTCACAATTTATAAGTTTTCTCTGAAATCATACAGTTTAAGAGATATGGTTGTTTTTATAATATGGATTTATCCATATTTACAGTTGCATGTACCTTGTCCAATGTTCTAGACAAATGGATGTGTCCATCCAACAAAGGGGTCGAATCAATCTATTATCATCTCTTTCATGATGTGTATAATGATTTGTAATTAGATCTTGGGTTATATTTGTAACCAAGGTCCATTAAATATGAGACAAACAAATATCTTGTAAACTAATTATGTATTGACAGTTCTCGTTTGAGGGAATTAGTTTATATCCACTTCCTTGTTATTTTTTGTATATAAACAACCATATAATAGAGGTGGGGGGTATGGAGAACATGGTAAAGAGGATCATTATATAAGGAAGTCGAATGTATGCTTGGGCACTTGTAATCTCCAACTTCATTCAATAATAATTAGTTGTTGATATTCTTCTCCTATGTTTGAAGTGTTCAACTAGTTTGTAAGTTTTCCCATAGTGTGTCCTAGGTTTGGCAGGATCCCCATCCTTCAACATGCATTGTGTTTATTTATTTCCAGTTAGCTAGTAGATTTAATTTCCATTTCCAGACTTGTTAAGTGCCTTTTGTTTATCAATTTTTTGATTTAGCTAAAGACATGGAGTGATTTAGCTATTTGTAATCCACATGATTATAAATATAAAAAACCAAATATGGTTCTCAATATTAAGCTATCAATCATGTAGTATCTTGATTTCATGGAGGTTTGGGTAGACATATAGGATCAAATCACACAAGTAGAGAACCAATTGAACACGCATATATTGTTTATCGAGTGGATAGATTGTTTCCTTGCTCATCGAACATAATACCATAAAAAAGATACAAAATATTAGGATGAGAGTGGATTCTCATTCCTTTGACATTGAGTGCATAGGAATCATATTTGACATATTGTGAACCAAGATACTCTGCCACGGCTATGAAAAATTAGAAGTTTGACTGATATGTTGAATGAAGAATTGTGTTGAGCTCGAGGGACCTTGGTGAAAAATAGTGAACACATCACTATCTAGAGCCTTATATATACAAAACCAATGTGGCCAATTCCCATTTGGATAAGAAGAAGTATGATAATCGATGATGGTGGGAACCAAAATTGAACTGGAGTAGCAAGAAGTGAACTGTGGTGGTTGAAACACTTCAGGCTTGGAAGGAACTGAACTAGAAGTATCTGTCATTATAAATATTAATCCAAATCCTTTCCATATCATTAGAAACAAAGTAAATTGTAAATATTAACAACCTTTTAACTCATCAAGCTTGTTAGGCATGTTAGATTCACAAGTATGAGTAAATATGATAATAGGAATAGGGATCAAGTGCTAAAATAGGGAAAATTGGTAAAAAAGGAGGCTAATTGATGATGCAAAGGATGAAAAAAATATCAAGACAACATATCCCCCACACCTGTGTGTTTGCATGTCCTCATGAAAATGAATCTCTTGATATCTCCTCAGAAAATAAATCAAAACTGAAAAGACGTCCATCTACTTTGCTTCTTCTCTCTCTGCATATTCTCTTCAATGGCAGGTTATAAACAATCTGCTTCTTGGCTTCCTTACACCATTTATTTTCCAACTTGTATAATTTCTTGTTCTAGGAGATCAATTTTTCATTGTTGTGTTGGAGTTTATGACTGTGTGCCTTCAGTCGTTCACTTTTTGTCTTGACATGTCTGTCTAGAATAACATACTCCTGAATTTATTCCTTCAATATTTCGAATTTCCCTTTCTTTTTATTCAACTTAGCACATCGAATTTCCCTTTCTTTTTATTCAACTTAGCACATACAGAGTGAACAATAGAACTAGAGGATGTTTCTTTCTTAATGGATGTAGATTGTGCCATACAATCATCATGAATTTCGAATGTAGAGGGATCATATTCAACTTGCCAAACAAATTTGATATTACTTGGCTTTGAGGGAAGATAATCCTTACTATCTCAGGATTTAGTCCTGATCTTCTTGGGAACATTAAAAATATCATATGTATCTCTTATTTATCCCTGGTCAAGTTTGAAATCAATGAATGTTTACTTAGTTAAGATCTATCGAGAAACAACAATTAAGTTCTGGTCGATATGTGGTTGATTTGTCTTCACCATGCTTCTTGTGACTCTTTGGGTGATTGGTGGTATTAATGGAGTTTTTGTTGTTGGAGTACTCTCCATGATTTCCCCCTTTTGTTTTGTATTTGTATTTGAGATGAATCCCTCATCTCTATGAGAGTCGAGGTCTTCATCATGAATATGATGAATACTTTTCTCTTTTTTATTTTCTCTAAAAAACTCAACATGTTGTGGATTAAATCCATTCCGATTTAAGAAGTTGATCCAATTACAATTTATAAGATTCAATTCTTCATCAATCAATATTTTAATGAGACCATAGTGATAGAGTGTTCCATGAGGGTTCCTAGGGTTCCACTAAAATTGCTTAGACATTTTGCACAAACTCTTCCACAAGTAGTAAGGAAAATTCAACTAGAGGTTCGATTCAAAATGGAGTAATAGTCTGATGTGGTATAAAAAATTAATTTCATACCTTCCTTCGCCCGTTAAGTACTTTTGGAGAGTAAATATAATACTTCACTATTCCTCTCTAATCCATGAACGAGGCACCCCTTTGTTCCATTGGACATTCTAATGCTTAGACTTGAGAAATCAAACGCATACATGTTTCTCTACCGGTTTATTTTTAAACCACTTTTCTCCTTCTTGCAACAACACAGTGGATTGGCCCACTATATTCTATGATACTCCCATTACAAGATCACCAATGCATGCTAATTTTTCATCAAAACCCTGTGTGAATTTTAATGCAACTTGATCATCATAACCCTACAATTTGGAAAAGAAAGAGTTCCATCCTATGGCTATAAACATATTTTTCCAAGCATTATACTCACAGAATCCTTCCAATACTGTTATAGATGTAGGATCATGTTGATCATCCCCTTGCTTCATCATCTTCCTTTCACAGAATCGACGAATGTTTATGAGCAAATAGATGGATATACTACTTCAATGCTTCACAACTGGTTAGTTGGGTAAATGTAAAAGACAATTTAACAGTCATAAGTTTAAATGAAAACAATTTCAAAATTGAGATATTAGGAGACTCATACTGAATCCTTGCAATGATTTGAATGAATGCGAAAAATAAAATTGAAGGAATAATTATTACACGAAATTGTTCTAATGTGCCAAAGGATAATTTGTAACTTAGTTGTTAATAGAGAGGTTAGAAGGGAATTATAATGGATATTGATAGGTTTATGATATCCAAGGTAGGAAATAATGTAGGATGGAATGGAATATAGTTATGATAGAACATCGAAAACATGATAGGATAGCAATATTTATAATATATGATCATAAGATGGGACAATAAGCTTAGAGTGTTGTTTTTATGATAGGTTTCCTTCATTTTAATAGATTAGAAGGATTAGAAAATTCCTTACCTCAAGTTACCATGGTTCTCTTGAAGCTTGATACTTACATAAATGAGTTCAATCTGAGTTTTTTTTTGTAGGAATTGGAGCTTTGAATATAATAAAAAATAATAATGCCAAGAAATGTAAGTGTTGTTACTAAAGAGAAGATGTGATAATGTAAATGCTAGAACTATGAAAACTCGATAAAATATTGAATGGAATGAAGTCCTATCCAAAAAAAGCATCCAAAACAATAAAATACTAAAAATTTATGGATTGTTGCCATCCCATCTCATGAAAAATATAAAAAAATGCATCTACAAGATTTCTTGTCACCGCTTTGTAGTTCGTGTAACCACTATGCAGTTCCTGTAAATAAAGAAACATAGATCATTGGAATGTTAAAGATATTGTTACTACTGACAAGAACTAAAGATCATTGACAATATTGAGGATTACAAAGGAGTAATGATGTTGCTATGTAAATGTTGATAAAAAAATGATCTTTATTCATGCTTGGAAACTTGTGCAAATTTTGAAAATGTTGGAACATTGGAAATGTCGAAAATTATGGAACTGCTAAAAAATATTTTGCAAATGCTAACAAAAAATTATAAGGGAATTCTTTTACCTACCCAACAAATTTGTAATCACTGAAAATATTGAACAATAAGCTTTGACATTGTGAAAATATACTGTGAAATATTGCATAATATGACATTTAAGAGACATTAATGTATTCCCGCTGTTGTCAGCGAGGAAACCTTCCATTGATGTATGAAATATTGAAAGCACTATAAGATCTATGATATTGATCCCAGATAAAGTGTTGAGTTTGATGGGACAATATATGTTGGAAGGAGGGCCTTAGGTGATCCAGGTGGATATTGGTGGCCACCCACCTTTTCTGACTGGCTCAAAACAGTTTTCTGGCAATTTTGGCAATTTACTATTTTTAGCAGTTTTTAACTTCCGGGGCCATTTTGAGGGCCCAAATGAAGGTTTTTTTTATATATAGGTTGTCAATGATATCCAAAAGAATGATTGATCCCCCAAAATGAATCTCTTCAACAATACCTTTCCAACGAGCTATCACACGCCTAAAATGAAGATCGTATGCAAAAGTTACAACCCCAGGAAGTTGATGTACTCACTTACCCAAACGGGTTCCACATGACTTTTGGCGCTTCATCTCCTAGGGTTAGGTTTTCAGATGTCTATGGTTTTTGGCATTCCTTTTTATTGTAAAAATGCCTTGGGAGCCTCATTGTAACCATATTCTTATGAATGCGAGTAGTTGTCACATCTCTTCTTAGAGATAAGCTGCCACCATTCTAGCGAGTCTTTCACTCTGTATTTTTACAGTCTCTGTACATTTCTGTCATTAATAGAAATAGTGTATTACTGTATATATGTTTTTATGGTTGCATCTATGATACATTTATGTTATATTATTGAATATATGTGATATCTCTCTGCATTTCTTTATTATATCTCCGCTCTCATTTCGTGCTGAAAATAATTTGGATCATTAGGGGATCCCACATCATGCAACTTGAGCATCGAACAAAACAATTTGAAGAACCATAAGTCAAAGAATTGAAGCAAAAACTACAAGTAGAACTTTATTGTGAACCTTGCGAGCCAGAAACTTGGTTTTCAATTAAGGTTCATGTCCAACTATGCAAGAATCTTGGTTTTCCTTGTTGGACTTATTTTTATCTTTACTGTTTTATTGATTTGTTTTCTACCTTATCCTACTCTATTTGAAAAGGAAACCTTTTTCTCAAGTGTAGTAATATTTCCAATGCATCCATTTGCGTAACAACATCTCAAGTAAACTCATATTCAAATTAGAAAAATGTACCTTAATAGATTCCATGATATCATAAACCAACTTCTTTGATTGATATGGTACCAATAAATGTTTAATAATGGAGGAATATTGATGATTGTTGATTGTTTGGAACCAAGTTTCATTGTAGTCATCGTTCCTTTGGATTTCTTATGTATTGGAAATGGGTTACAAGTCTCCCTTTTCAATACAACAAATTTCTTCTGAAATATTTCCATTTCACTCATGAATGCACCATGGATACGATGATAAGAATGCGATAAATCTCAATCAATTTTGTTAATTTTTTGCAAAAACGGATCTGCAAGAAACAACTCCAGGGTTTCATCGCTCGCGTGCATGCTTTAATGGCTCCCTCTAAGGGAGGGGTTCCACCCTCGGGATCCTCATCCCTAAACTTGCAGGACTTCTAGTCCCTCATATCGTCTTATGCTAAACCATCCAAGCCCCCTCCCTCACGTTTCGTAAAAAAAGTTGTCGAAATTCCTAAGGTTGTTGTTTTCTCTCCTTCAGCACAAGCTTTGGCTCTTAGATTCACAAATAGAGGATTAATTGGCCAATTCACAGGGATGTGGCCTTCCCCAAAATCCATGCACATCTGGTTGGAAGCAAACTAGCGTAAACTGATCAATGGACAACTATCGAAAGTCTTTTGTGGTAAGGGTTTCTTTGCCTTTCTGTTTGAAGAAAAAGAGGATAGAGATATGTTTTTTTGAAGTGGCCCTTACTTCATGGGGGCGAGAGGAATGTATCTAAAAAAATGGACTCCCGAATTTAGCACAGAGAATTATATTCCCTCAGTATTCCCAGTTTGGGTGAGATCGCCCTTCCTACCCCTCCACTGCTGGAATGATGAAACCATTAGAAACATAGGGAACACCCTTGGAAAGTACATTGATCTTGCTGAACCACGGGAACACATTCACACCTGCACCATACTATGTGTAGAAGTAGATCTAGAAAAAGGCCTCCCTAAAGTAATACAACTGAACCTCGATTGTTGGTCTTACATCCAAAAAGTAGACTACGAGCAAATTCCCTTCAAATGTAAAACTTTCCATGAATATGGACATTTTTCCAAATCCTGCCCCCAGTCCAAAGACATGCAGGACAAATATCCCAAACAAGACCACTGGCAACAACCAAAGAGGAAAAAAACAAATGGGAAAACCCAATCCATCCTGACTCAGAACCAAAGAGAAAAACCTCTAGATCCAAAAGAAACAAGACTGGGCTCCCCACAAAAAGGAAAATCAAGACACAATAGATATGTAGAGCTCCACCTAGATGGAAATGTAGAAGAAATTAGGGAATCCCAGGAATAAAACAATGGAAAGGGACAAGAAGAGGAAGGAGAAGGAAATTGTAAAGGTCCAGTAAAGGAAAAACAAGTATTGGATCTTAGTGGAGACATCTCAAAATCTCTCCCCACCCAAGCTATGGAAAACCTAGAAATGTCAGAAGAAGAGAGACAAGACTCCTTAGAAAGCGACTCCGACTTGGAATTAACTCAACTAACGAACAACAAGAAGCCTGGAAGAAAATCCCACATAAATAAAAGAGAATAGGTAGCAGACAGAGAAAAGGAAATGGGCATTCAAAAAACAATCGAGGAGACAGTAAAGAAAGATGGAAAATCTGGGAAAAACAAGGCACCCCAACATAAGGGAGAAAATTCGAATCCCTAAAGAGGGGGGGCATCAAAACACTTAGATAAATGATGAAAATCATCTCCTGTAATTGTAGGGGATTAGGAAGCAAACTCAAGAAAGAAGAAGTCAAAAAATTGATACAAGCAGAAAAACCCTCAATCCTCATGATCCAGGAGATGAAAATGAGGGAGAAGGAAACCCTCAAATACCTGCATAAAATATGGAACAAAAGTGATGGGCGTGCAGTAATCTCTATATGGGCTTAAGGAGGAATCACAACTTTTTGGAAGTCCGAAGAATTCGACTTAAAAGATCAGGTGCAAACCTAATTATGGTTTATGGTAAATCTTCTTAATAAAGACTCAGGTATGCAATACTCCATAATCAATGTTTATATGCCAAACAATTATAATGAAAAAAGTGAATGTTGGCAATCCCTGTTGGACCTTTCTAAGGAAAATACTCCCCAAAACCTTATTACTATAGGTGACTTTAATACAACTAGAGGTTCAAAGGAAAAGAGAGGTGGTTCGGTGGTAAGAGACCAATTCTGGAAAAGGTTGGAGGACCTTATTTCAGACCTAGATATCTTTGATGTTACCTCGAACAAGAGAATTCACACTTGGAATAATAGAATAGCAGGGCCTGGACACATAGTCGCAAGTCTAGATAGATTTCTAATCAGCAGCTCACTACTTTCCCTCCCTGTCAAATCGTGCTCCACGAATGTCCCTTGGGTGGGCTCAGATCATTCTCCCATAAGACTGGCCTTCGAATCCCAAACAAACTGGGTCTTAATCCCCTTCAAAATCAACCCCCTTTGGCTAGATTTCCCCAAGCTCATTCAATCCATCTCCAAAATATCAAACCAGTGGATCAAAGGGTCACCAAATTCCATATGGAAGTAGAAGCTAAAACTAGTAAAGGATCTCTTAAAGATCCAAGATAAAAACTCTTCGCAAAGAAAAGAAAAAGACAAATTTTCAGCTAGAATCGCTACAGGAATAACTAGAAACTACAGAGATTCAACAAAACCTCCTCATCCAAGAGAAAAAAATCCACAAAGAGTATCTTCAATCTCTAGAAGAAGAGGAAATCATTTGGCGGCTAAAATCCAGGAGTCTCTGGCTGAAAGTAGGAGAACAAAACATGTCCTTCTTTCACAACCAATCTAAAGTCAGGAACTGGTCAAATCAAATCTGAGAACTCAAAACCCCTGATGGTGATATCCTAAAGGATTTCACCCAAATCAAGCAGCACACCTCCTTGCATTTCCAAAATTTGTACACCACCTCTAACAAGGATGAGAATCAACTAAGTGAAATCTTTCTCCAACACATTCCCAACAATATCACTGAGGAGGATAACGTCCACCTAGACAAACCCATTGAATAAGAAGAAATCCTAAAAGCTATGAATCAATTCCAAGATGACAAAGCCCAGGCCTAGACGACTTCACACTACATTTTTATAAAAAATGTTGGCATATCATCAAGAAAGACTTCAAAAGAATGGTGTGTTTCACACACAAGGATAAAAAGTTGGGAGGAGCAACTAACTCTTCTTTCCTGGCTCTCCTCCCAAAATATCTTGGAGCTTCCTCTCCAAACTGCTTCAGGCCCATCTCCCTGTGTAATATTTCCTACAAAATCATCTCCAAAATTATTGCAAACATACTAAACTCCCTTCTCATCTTGTTAATCCTACCAAACCAAGGGGGATTTGTAGCAGGCTGCCAGATTTTGGATAACTTCATCTTGGTCCAAGAGGCAATTCATGCCAGTATCTTCGAGGAGTACTTAGGAATGGCTATAAATCTGGACATGGCCAACGCCTTTGACATAGTGGAACATAATTTCCTTTTCAAAGTTCTGGGAAAATTCGGCTTCAATCAAAACTTCATGGACTGGATATACTGCTATATCGCATCCCCATGGATCGTGCCCATCCTGAATGGAATATTGGGTCCCTTCTTCATCCTAGAGGCCTAAGGCAGGGTTTCCAACACCCCTTTCTTTTGTGATCATGTGAGAATCCCTAAGCGAGGAAACCTTAAATGGGAATACAAATGGTACTATCTTGAGATAAAAAGCTCGAGGAGTTAAAGTGAACCACTCTCAATTTGTGGAGTAAAACAATCCTCTGAGGTGGAGCCTGCAAAACTTCTTGGGAAAGATCCTCCAAGTATTGGATACCACCTTCATAGTTTTTGGGGAGAATCCAAGTATTGGATACCTTCCTTCTAGTTTTGGGAGGAATCTTAAACAAATAAAAATGCCAAATTTATAACTGGAATGTCTCGACAATCATTAGAGAAGGAATTGATCAAATCATGGGATTCACCATTACCCAATATTGGAAATCCTTCAAATACTTGGGCCTCCCCCTCTGCATCAAAGCGCTCCCTTGCGAGTTTTGGCACCATTTTATCCAAAACGTTAAGGAAAAGATGGAAACATGGGGATCAAGGTGGCTCAATCCAGCATGAAGGGTAGTTCTAATCAAATTTGTCCTCTCGACCCTCCCTTTGTTTCAATTCTTCACCCTCCTAGCCCCAAAGGGAATCTTAAAAGAGTTGGCCTAGATCATTCGTAAATTCCTGTGGCAAGGAGGAAAAGACAACCACAAAAAATTCCACTTGGTCAACTGGGAAACAATCACCCTGCCCAAAAAAGGAGGTGGCCTCGGAATCAGGGATCCTGAAATCACCAATTCAACAATGGGAGATAAACTCTTCTAGAGGTTAGTAAGAAGAGGTAATGACTGGTGGAAGCTGGACCTCATCAAAAAGTACAAACTTGGTAAAATAAATAGAAGCATGGACAAGCCTCAAACCCTGCAAACAGGTTCTCAAATCTGAAAACTAATAAAGGTCGTTGCCCCCTTTTTCAAAGATCACCTTTCTTGGATCCTGGGCAATGGGAAAAAAATCAGAATTTGGCAGGAAAAAATCTTTGGGGTGGATTTAAATCCCTGCGAAGAAGGTTTCACAGAGCTAAAACTATGGATTCTATGCACAAGCAAGCATACCCTCTATGACATCTCAGCATGGAACAAAAATGGCAGTTGGAGGGACTGGAACATGGGGTGTGTTCCACGACACTTGATAATTCAGGCTCATTGCCTGACCTCTCTTCTGAAAGGGGCATCCCTCATCCTCAAAACCTCTCCAGATAGCAGGGGTTGGGGGGACAAAGGGTACTCAGTTAAATAAGGTTATAACGCGTTCCTCGATACCACGAGAGAACATCAAAACTCAACAAAATGGAATAATGTTTAGAGTCAAGACTCCCTCCCCAAAATCAACTTCTTCACCTAGACCCTAGTTCATGAGAAAATATTAACAGGGAAAAACCTCATGAAAAGAGATTTCCATGGCCCCTTCAACTGTCCTCTTTGCCAAAATAGTCAAGAAAACATTCATCATTTATAATGGAACTGCCCTTTTTCGAGAATGATTTGGAATTCAACCTTTGGGGATCTTGCTAGAAATATTAGATGGCCCTCAACTCCCCATCCCAACCTAGGAAATTGGGATAAGTACTACTAGGGATCCTTCAAGGACAAGCCAGTCCTGAAATGTATTTGGAGGGCGATGCCAAATTTTATATGTTGGCAGATTTGGTTAACGAGAAACAATTTTTTTTTTCAAGTGACAGTCTCCCCTCCTCAAACAGTAGCTTCTAAAGAGAAATTTCTACTCTCAGAATCCATGAATTCAAAATATCTAAAAATAGAAGACCCAACCAAATGGAATGTTCGAGAAAAAGACTGGATGGCAAGCTTCAATCTTAGGGTCTCTAAGCACTCCAACACAACAAAGAGATCAAGCTAGCATCTTTAGAGTATTCTCAACATAGAACCTTGGATCCAAAAGAAAAAATTCCATACCCTCTATTTTGATGGAGATTCAAAGGGAAACCTAGGGGAGGTAGGCGCGGGGGGTGCTCTTCGACCCTGGAGGGAAAAAATCCTTAATTTACCATTGGAATCTGGGGATGGAAACTAACAATAAAGTCAAGGCCTACGATCTACTAAAAGGAGTACAACTCTCCCAGACTAAGGGTATTCGAGAGATTGTAGTCTTAGGGGACTCCAAAACCATAATAAGAATGATGATACAGGGAACAAACCCCAGAGACCCAATCTTAAAGCAAATCATGGATAGAATTAGGATGGTCTCCTGAGACATTAAATCCACCTTCTACCACATATTAAGGGAAAATAACATTAAAGCCGACAAAATGGCCAATGCAACAATAGGGGTAAATCCAAGTGCCCTAAGTTTAGACGGGGTATCAACCCTAGTACCCCTTTATTAATGATGAATTATGATTGGGAGAAGACTGGTGCAAGAAGGTGCCACACTACGGATCCAAGCAAAAATCAAGGACACAGGCGCAGGAAGGGACTACGATTCCCCCAAAGAGACAAGAGGGATGGGGGAATTTTCACAAAGATGAAAACGTGCCCATCAAGTGAGTGGGTGAGCATTTCTAACAATACAAAGTGGATGCTAGCAAACGTCCACCTGGAGCAAGGAGTACATGGGTTAACCATGTGGCAAGAAACAAGAGTGGGTCTCTGTGTCTTATATAAAACGATGGATAACGACCCCAATGCCATCATCGTGAAAGGTGGTAAATCCCCAGATCTTGTGGGAAACCCTACCATCCAACTTCAAAGGTTCATGGAAGTGGTACGAGATTCTCAGCTAGCACAACGCAACAACACCCTCGACGTCAGCCACACCCTGAGTATCACATCCATGGCTTCTTATGGAACAGTCCGTAGGGAGCCTCCCACGAAATCATAGGTAAGTACCCTCTTTCGTTTATTAGATTCATGGGAAACCATGCCGACATCCTTGTTCAGTCTATGGATTTTATGGGATTTCCCATCCACTCACTCGACATCCTTGGCTCAGCTGCTATTTATCCTCGATCCCCCGTCACCCTCACGGTATGCCTTGCTCATGCTAAGCATGTCCTGGAATCCTCTCTCTTCTTAGATTACTCTCTCTGTGTCCTGCTTCTCAGCTCATGAGACTCTATTTCCATTCCCCTTTAGAGCCTTGTCTAGCATTGGGAACCTTCATGACCCCCGAAGCCCTCTTGTATCCAGTCACAAAAATTCTGAGTCCCCCTAAATTATTCGTCGATCTCTGACCTCTCAGTTTACCTCTCGCCTCGATGACCTCCCTCACCCTTGTAAGTTTACCTTTCTCTTTCCCCCATGCAGACTAGCACCACTCTTTCCTTCTTGTGGTTCTCCCCTTGATCCCTATAGAATTATCAAGGAATTGTCAAGTCTGGTCAATTCTTAGAAAACGACGCGATGCAGCAAGAAAATGCAGCTTAGGAGGAATCGAGATGCTGGCAATAGGACAACCGGGAAGTGGATTGTGGTGGATGAAGAAATCTCATATTTCAAATGGGTGCAATGGGCACCAACCTTGCCTTTGAGTTGGAAACATTATCCCAGCACATATTCCTAATTGGTAAACTCTAGGACAAAAGCGATGTCCATCGCAGTCAGATTGAAGCTAGTCGCATGAAGATAGAGATGTTGCAGCAAAGACTATACCATCTAGATGTCTCGCAAGCTCCTCCAAACAATCCAGGCGACCAAAAAGGACATTCAAGGAATGTTCAATCGAATTCGGTCAATCAAGTCCCTGATCTAAATGAGCCACTTCTAGAAATCAGGTCAGACATGCAACATATAAAAGTTGAAAAGGGTAACTAAGTTCCAGTCTCTGTATGTTTTGTCGAATAATATATATTAGTGGCATCTTTTTTCGGAGCTATCCAGGAAATTCAACTTTCAGAAATTTTGAAAATCAAAGGGGATGCTCTAAACTCTATGTCAATCCCCACTTTTTTAAAAACCTCCCCTTAGGAGGGAAAACTAGGCGACTGTACAGACCATTTTTTATGTAAAACCAGTGGATTCATCCTCACAGATAATACAATTTTACCAGTTTTTGTTAAAAAAAAAAAAGAATGCTAGAAATTCTACGATCTCTAGTTCTAGTGTTTATTTTCCATCAAATGTTTCCCACGGATATTTATTCTCCTCCAGGTGCTCACAAGGATTACTAGAACAAAATTCTAGATCTTTCTCCTATGGAAGTTGATCATGTATCCTTTGCTCTTATTTTTCTTCTGAAGATTCAAATATGTTTCCAATTGTTGACAGGATTTCAAAGATTTCTTGGAGTAGAATTTACTTCTTTACTCAACAAATTCTTGAGAATATTTAAGTTCTTCTTTCTCGACTAGGTATCCTTCTCACAAATGAATTAATGTATGGTGAATCTTACCACACCCAAAAATAATTGAAAATTTTCCACTTTTTGAATGAAATTTATAAAAATGAAACACATTATGTGTTGAATACCTCATGATACTAAGACCTTGTTGTCACCAAGTTATAATTGACATGAGGTTAATCAAGGAAGCACATTGTACCAACATTACCATGTGTTGAAGAAAATCACTAAAGTGAAAGAACAGGTTCTTACCTCTCATCTTATTGTTTCACCTCCTCCAAGTTGTAAATGTTGGGGCACCAAAAATAATATGCATAAACAAAAATGAAAAACTAAAATATCAATGCTCTAATCCCTTTAGCATCTCCTCGACAACAACGCCAAAAATATTAGTCAATTTAATTGATTGAAATCTTCTACATTAAATTATCAATATGGAGCTCTTAGACTTCTGAGCTAGAAGAAAAATTATATGAAGGATCAAATACTATCCTAATATAACAAATAAATACCGACAAACTAAGTCAAAGCTTGAAATAAAATCAAATGGAACACAATCCAACAATACATCAGAAACAATACATCATTGTATGAGGGTTACTCAAATGATGTCTTGGTATAAACCAACGTCTTTCTCAATGGTTCTTGCGATCACTTATAAAGTGGATCAATTCTTCAATATTCAGTGAGTAACCAATAACTATAGGTGATAAAGCATAAAATACATGTAATAAAAGATTGCATATAAAGGACATGAAAATGCTAAACTTTAAAACATGTAGAGAAACTCAAATCTACTTAGCTAATATAACTAAATGTAACAGGTTGCATCACTGGAAATATTGAGGATCCCTTCCAAATTGGTTCACGCTGGAATAGAAACTACAGTTCTATAAATTGATCACACACACCAAATTACTCAAAACATTGGCACTTTGGCATTATAGAATTCAATCCACAAGATTATAAATACAAAAATCTGAATCTAGTTCTTAGTATTAAGCTATCAATCGTGCATTAAATTGATTTAATGGAGGTCCAGGTATACATATAGTATCAAATCTCCGAGGAATATAGATGATTGAATAGTTAGAGAATTATGATCGAATGGATAGACCGTTTCCTTATTCATCGAACTTAATACCATAGAAAAAGATACAAAATATTTAGATGATACTACAATGAAATCACAAAGACATCGATCTTGGAAGAGAATAAGAGATGAGTAGGATCCATATGATCTCATATTATCATTCCTATGACAGTTAGTGCATAGGAATGTGATATGATATATCGTGAACCAAGATAATTTTCCACAACCTACACACAATCAGGGGTTTGACTCATATGTTGATCAAATAATTATGATGAGCTTGAGGGACCTGGGTGAAAACTAGTGAACACATCATCATCTTGATATTTCTATTTTCAAATCTCATGTGTTTGATTCCCATTTGGACAAGCAGAAGTATTATAATCGATGATTACAGGAACCAAAATTGAACTAGAGTAGTAATAAGTGAACTGTGGTGGCTGGAGCTCTTCAGTGTTGGCAAGAACTGAACTAGAAGTATCTTTCATTAGGAAGATTAATTAAAATCCTTTCCAAATCATTAGAATTAAAGGAAATTGTAAATATTAACAACATTTTACCTCATCAAGCATGTTAGGAATGTTAACATCACAAGTATGAGTAAATATGATAATAGGCATAGGGATTAGGTGAAGAAATAGGGAAAATTGGTAAAAAAATGAGGCTAATTGATGATGCAAAGGATGACAAAATAACAAGCCAACACTCAATAAAAAAGGCACTTGGTGCATGCGTCCTGATTTTTGTTCCCTTAACAAATTCAACATCAAAACAAAATTCCCATTTCTGTCATTGATGACCTTTTGGATGAATTGAGTGGGGCTCAATACTTTACCGAACTTGATCTCCATTCTTGCTACCACCAAATACCTATGAAATGAGAATACTTTCCTAAGACTACATTTAGAAGTCACGAGGGTCACTATGAGTTCTTTTCCATTCCCTTTGGCTTGCGTAATTCCCCCTCCCTTTTTCAAAGTCTCATGAATCATGTCTTTTGTCCTTTTCTCCATCATTATTTCTTAGTTTTATTTGATGATATTCTCATCTATAGTAAGACTTGGAAATACCATCTCACCCATGTGGATCAAGTTCTACATCTACTATATCAACACCTTTTTTTTTCTCAAATAGTCTAAATGTGCTTTTTTGGCCTCTGAAGTTGAGTACCTAGGTCATATTTTCGACAAGGATGGTGAATGTTTGGATCCTAATAATATTGAAGCTATGAAGGATTGGCCTCATACTACAACTCTTAAAATCTTGTGTGGTTTTCAGAGTTTAATAGACTATTATCATAACCTTGTTCAAAATTATGGAAAAATTGTGGCACTTATCATTACTCTCCTTAAAAAGAATGCTTTCACTTGGACTCCAATAGTTGATCAATCCTTCCGCACATTGAAAGAGACTATGTGCATGACTCTTGTCTAGGGAATACTTCACTTCACGAATACTTTTGTCCTAGAGTGTGATGCTTCATGGAAAGGAATTGGGACAGTCCTCATGCAAGATCGTCAACCTTTGGATTTCACTAGAAAACAACTTTCAGATCGATGTTTGGGCCAATCAACCCGTCAAAAGGAAATTTTTGAAATTTTGCATGGAGTGTATCTCCAACGTCCTTATCAATTGGGGAAATGCTTCTAAATTAAAACTAATCATCGTAGCCTCAAGTATTTTTTGGAATATATAATTTCATCCCTAAAGAAACAAAAATGGATGACCAAGATATTTGGATATGATTATGAGATCATTTACAAGAAGGGTAAATAAAATGTGGTTTCTAATTCTCTTTCAAGGAAGTATGAAGAAGAAGGCTCCCTCTTTTCTCTGTCTTTAATTGTAGTAGATTGGTTTCAATCCATTCATGAGGAATAGTTGTAAGACCCCAAATTTCTCACCCGATCCAACAATTGCAACATCATTCTCAAGATTCTCCATGGTACTCTTGGAAAAATAAAGAGCTTCAGTATAAAGGATGCTTATATTTAATAAAACAATTGAAACTTAAATCCAATGTGTTTTCTGAGATTCATGCTTCACCCACAGCTGGGCACTTAGGATTTACCAAAACCTATGAATGGGTTAAGCATTCTTTTTTCTGTGAAGGTATGAAACAATACATCCACACCTTTGTGGATAAATGTGATACATGTCAATGCAATAAAGGAGAAACTATAAAAGTTCTATGCACACTCCAACTGCTCATGATTACTCCTACTATTTGGCCATATATTTGTATGGAATTAATTTCTAGATTACCTCAATCGATCAATAAGATATTCATCATGGTGGTAGTAGATAGTCTTTCCAAATATGTTCATTTCTATTATGTTCAACACCCATTCACCGCATCCACAGTCACTCAAATGTTTTTGTATAATATATTCAAACTCCATGGCATGCCTCATTCTATTGTCTTTGACCATGATCCCAATTTCATTAGTAATTTTTTGAAATAATTTTTCAGGCTCCAAGGAACCCAATTGCATCGCAACACCACATATTATCCACAGACTGATGGACAAACTAAAGTTGTCAACAAGTTTTTGGAAACATATTTGTGGTGTTTTGCGTCTTTTCAACAAACTCAATGGGATTAGTGGTTACCCATCACAAAATGTTGGTACACCACATCTTACCATACTGTCACTCACATGATTCCCTTTGAAGTGGTCTACGAGAAACATTCACCATAATTTTTCTTCTACATTCTAGGTGTCTCCAATGTTCAAAAGGTTGAGAACACTCTTACAGTCCACATGACCATTCTCTGTACCCTTAAAGAAAATTTGGTCATGGATCATAATCGCATGAAATAACAAGACCATGGTAGTTCAAAACACCAATTTACTGAAGGGGATTGGGTGTTTCTTTATCTGCAACCTTACAAGAAAAATTCAACAATGTCTTAAACTTGCTCGCAAATTTTATGGTCATATAATTCTCAAGCGAGTGGGGCGCATGGACTACCAATTATCTCTTTCAAGTGACTCTAAGCTCCATCATTTTTTTCATTTATCATGCCTAAAGAAAGTGATTGGAACTAAGTTCTAGACTCAAACCAATCTCCCTTATTTGGATGACGAAGGATCCATTTGGTTGAAGACATAATAAGTCTTGGACCAGTTCGAGCATTGCGTTAGTTAGCGCACTATCAAGGAAGTATTTGTCCAATGGAAGGACACACCCCTAAAATATTCCATATGTGAGCCAACTACCATTATATAACAATTTCCTCATGTCAGGCCTTGAGGAAAAGGTTGTTTTTTAAGGGGGGGCGCATGTTAGGGACCTAACCTCCATTACCCCTCACATAGATAGAAGAATATGTTTTTTTATGTAATAAAGGACGACATTAGTAAACAAGGCCTACATAATAATGTTAACAATTATGATGTAATAAGAGTTAACAAAATCTTCCACTTCTAGAAATATTTTCCTCTAGAATGTTCTTTATAAGATATAAATAGTATAAATAGAAGTAGAAGGCATGGGAAAGTATTTTATTGAGAATTATTGTAATAGAGAATTTCTCTTTTGGAGATTTCCCCCTTGAAGAAGAAAGTGAACTTGAATTTATATCAATAAAGGTATCATTGTTGGTGATATTTTTCTCTATATTTTTTTGTTCCATTGGTATCTGATATAATTTTTTATTTTTATTCTTTATACAATAAACCTAGTACCTTACATTGTCCCATATAAGGACTAGATCACCTATCTCAAAAAATTTGTCACCATCCCTATGTTTATCAAACCATCTTTTTATGATATTCTAGTAGCTATAAATTTATGTTTATCTTTTTTCCCTTCCTCCTTCAACATAACCAATGTATCAATCATATTCTAGAGGGTAGAAGAAGACTAGCCCATTGAAGCTTGAGATAGTTGCAATGATGGAAAAAATCATTTGATGGAAGAATTGATTCCTGAACATAAACCAAATAGTAAAGAGAGGTGGCCAATGCTTATTTATGTATTACTATATCGACCTAGAGAGCACTGGAATAACAATTCCTATGGTTCTCAACTACAATATTTTTAAGAATACAAATCAAATTATTATTTGTTGACTCAAATAATCCATTACTTGGTGTTTAATAGTGATTTTAATATGTAACAATGATTCTATTATCTAAAGAGAATTTAGATAGTAATGAAGAAGAAAAATATGTAGCATTGTGAAACAAAATGACCAAAGGAACTCCAACCCTTCTGATCAAATGTTGCGCTAGGAATTGGATAAACTCCTTTTCATTTACTTGTGTCAATGACATAGCCTTAATTGACTGTTGAGGAAAATCTATGAGGAACCTCACTCCAAAAGTTTCAAATCTTACTTGGCTAGGGTAATATAGTTGGGATTGTCACCAGAGGTTTATAGCCTTAGACAAATTTTTTGAATGACTCTCAAGTAATAAGCAATCAGAACCAATGTTGTCCTTTTTTTTATAATTAAATTGTGCAAAAGAAGAAATTAAAATATATATGAATTGTGTTTGAGAATTAAGAAACAAATAAAATACAAATCTGAAAGTGATATAAGAGAATATACATGTGAGATCAAAATCAACAAAGCAATTTTATTTATTTCATTCCAAGTTACAATGATAACCTTCTTTTCAAACCCCTGTGAGGGTAAGGACCAAGATAATATTTATATATCTTTGATGGGAACCATACAAAAAGCATTTGAAAACAAGTGAACACTAATACTAGAAATATGGATCATCTTAGCCACGAAAGTATAATCTATTGAATTTGTAAAATATTCCCTATCAGTAATGAAAACTAATTCGTGAACAAATCAAAATACACAGAATGTCAAGATGAAATGATCAACCTTTCCAGAATAAGTTTTTGAATAATGTATCTCAATATTTGAATCCCTCTATCTTCAATAATACCCTCCTATCAACAAAAATGTTAAGACTCTATGATAACTCAGAATGAATGAAAGTAATTAATCTGACAAGTTTAAGAGAAAACCTTTATAAGAAATTTATTTCTTTGTTCTCTCCCACTTTCCCTTCCTTTGATCAACTTTGATCTTCCTCAAAAGAAGTTGTGGTAGTTTCAACATACCTTTATTTAAGTCATAGATAAAGGGTTTTAATATATATATATATATATATATATATATATATATATATATATATATATATATATATATATATATGAATATATATATAGATAGTAGATAAGAGACCTAGATATATATATGTAAGCACTAAATAAATAAATTGGGATTATCTATCTATATAATCCATATCTATCTATCTATCTATCTATCTATCTATCTCTCTCTCTCTCTCTCTCTATATATATATATATATAAACACTAAATAAATAAAATGTATTTTCCACCACGAAAAATAATTATTGATTTGTTGTCCAAAAATGAAGATAATAGTATCAAGTCGTCCAAAAAAAATTCAAAACATAAACAATATGTCCACCACCAAAAACAAACATGGAATATCAAAAACCATATTTAACGTGTGAAGCAGTCTCCCTCTTCTCACTGCTTCCTTCCTTTCTTCCTTTGTCCGTTAAGTAAAACTTCTCAGTGAGTGACTGATTGGATTCATGAGGATGAAATTCATTGAGAGTTGGATATAGTTCATTGATTTGTTGGGAATGTGAGGTGGATGACTAATAGGAATCATTAGACGACTTAGAATGAGTGACCAATTTTTTACCTTTGCTTGACATAGGCTCATAGGTGGTTATATTGAGTCTTTTGCTTGCATGTGAGGACTGAACATGGGAGACAATATTATCTATCTGATGGGAGCATTTATTGAGTGGAGGTGGAGGTGACAATCGAAATTAAACTATGGTCCAACCATCATGATGAACTACGGGGGAATGAACAATATCTTATGAGCCATAATTGATAAGAACCTCTGGCTGGAGGGACACATGAGCTGGAACATGGAAATTTGGAAGACTTGGGCGAGGTTGGTAAGGAGGCCTTTGTGTTATAGGATGTGGCTGAAACACCCCTTGTAATAGATATATACAATTACAAGGTTTAATAAAATCCTTGTGAAAATAATTGTTTTAAATTAATGGACCTAAAAAAGATTAAAAAAAAACAAAATTATTATAGTGCTATAACTGTCAAACTAATAAAAAATGAGAGAACAAGATTGTAAATGATATAATTATAATGGATGAGGAAACAAGTGTCATTTGGGGATGTGATCAGCAACTAGGGTTTTATGCGCTCTGCAACTAGGGTTTTATGCGCTCTCGAATCCCCCCATCCAATTCGTTGAACAACCCTGCATCCACCTGACGCACTCTGCACCAAGGCTCTAATCAACGCAACAATATGTAAGCTGAAGGGGGGGAGGAAGCCCCCCCCTCTTATTGCAACATTGCAGCGAATGACCCGCAGAATGTCCATGCGTGTAGACCATCTTTTGAACCACCTCAGCACCTGCGGGATCAATACATGCAGGATGAAATGCAAGGAGGCAATGGAATGAACATGGATGCAAAGACATTTCATCCAAAAGATTCTCGAGCCTGGATACCAGGAAAATGCATACCGCAGGCCCTGATGGCACCACAATATACCATAAAAAGAAACATAATAGGCGATCACACCCAGTTCATGAGGGACCACGCCCTAATAGGAAAATGCATGGGCCTCTGGCCCTCGGAAAGAGACCTAGCATGCTGGATCAAAGCCTCATGGAGCCCTAAGGGAGATTACGAGCTCCAGCTGAGCTCCAAGGGATTCTTCATAGTCATATTCTACAATCTGGAGGATAAAGATCGGGTTTTCGAAGGAGGCCCCTACTTCTACAACTAGGCAGGGCTATATCTGTGATTCTGGACTGAAAGGTTCTGCCCAGAGAAAGAGAACTTTGCCTACGCTCCGGTATGGATCCGTCTCTACTCCCTACCCCAAGAATTTTGTCTAGAAGAAATATTATCAGGCATAGGTAACACATGTCAAATCCTCAGAAGCCACCAACCAAATAAAGTACACCTCCTATGCTAGAATATGTGTCAACATGGACATATCTAAAGCCCTCCCAGGCATGATAACCTTGGAATACCAAGATGAGGAGTGGGAACAAACTATAGATTACGAACACATACCGTTCAGATGCAGGAAGAGCCATGAGAATTGGAATCTCTTCAGATATTGCCCCCTCAACGACCCCCCCAAGCCAGTTGAGGAAGATAAGCGAAAGGATGGCTTCACACAGGTTCATACTCGTATAAAGAAGACACAGAAGAAAACAACTCCCAACAATAATCGGAAAAATCCCAACACCAACTCCTTTGAAGAATTAACTAATCTACTAGCGGCATAAGAGGTGGAAAACCCTCATAAAGATTTGGAAGCAGAAGGAACCAGTGATAAGGAAAATTGACTACCTCAGGTATCCCCATCCTAGGTAACCCCGTGCTACCCTCCACGCCACTCAGACTCAGGCAAAGATCCTGAAAAGGATGAAGACAGAGTAATGGAAATGAATGAACAGGACCTAGTAGGAATAGACCTAGACATACTGGAAGAAGCTCTCAATAAAAAATACCTACAAACCATACTAGAATATCATCTAAGAAAATTCCACAAGGTTTTTCTGGATTCATCAGTAGGGGCAACCTCAAGACTAGGAATAAAAGGAGACCCAAACCTTGATCCAAGGAGAAACACAAAAGTAAACAAAAGGAGAGGCAGGAAAATGGCACAACAGATCATCAAGGAGGTTGGGAACTATATGATTAACTCAGGACAGATACACAATCTCTCGGAGAGCTCCTTCTCCCACCCACCTAACTGTTAAATCACGAAATTCATCACATGGAACATTAGGGCCTTAATGGAAGACCCAAGAAAAGGACCCTCTGAAACTGCATCAAAATGGAAGACCCAGACATCCTCCTTCTTCAAGAAACAAAATGCCTGGGACAGACCACAGAAGCAATCTTTAGAAAATGTTGGCGTAACTGCAACTCATACCATACAGACTCGAAAGGTGCAGCAGGGGGCCTTTCTAACCTCTGGAACCCAAACTCTATCATTCTAAACCAAGGTCTCTCGACACTGGGAACTCTCACGCCCCATTATTGAGCGATAGTTTAGGACAAAAATGGATGGATAACCAATGCCTATGGACCACAGACCATCTAGGAAAAATAAATCTTCCTTCAGCACTTAGCTTACCTCATCTCCTTATCCAACAATCAAAGTTGCATTGTGGGCGGCGACTTCAACATGATCCTCACTCTGGAGGAAAAAGGGGGGGGAAGAAAAGATTGGAACAAGATAGCATAAATTTCAAAGAACTCTTGGAACAACACAACTTGGTAGACATAGAAAATAGAAACATAACCTTTACTTGGAAGAACAAGCACATGGGACCCCAATAGATTTCTTGTAGACTCGGTCGCTTTCTTCTCTCTGAGACCCTTCTCCTGGAAGGCCTTCTCATCGAGTCCAACATCCTCCCAAAATAGGGCTCAGACCACTGCCCTATTCAGCTCTGGGTGGACACCATGGCTTCCCCCAAGCTCAAACCCTTCAGGTTTGAAAAGTTCTAGCTTTCCCATCTCGACTTCCAAAAGATGGCTCGAATTTGGTGGGACACAATAAAGATTTGGCAGGGAACCAAAATTTACTGCTTTCAAAAGAAGATCAAATACTTCAAGCAGCAAGTGTGTCAGTGGAACAAACAAGTCTTTGGAAACATATTCCAAGAGATAAAACTCCTGGAACAAAAATTAGAAGCACTACAACAGCAAGCCATCCAAACAGGATACACCCAGAAATAACAACAAGAGGAACGAAACACCAGGAAACAATTGGATAAAAGGCTACAACACGATGAAATCGTCTGGAGACAAAAATCTAGAGTACAATGGCTAAAAGAGGGGAAAAAAAATAAAATTATTCCACCAATCTATGATTCACAGGCGCTACATCAACCGTATAACCAAACTAGAAAATGCCCAAGGCACAACCCTGCTCACTCATGAGGACATTATGAAGGAGCTTACTGATTACTACCAAGACCTCCTCTTAGAGCCTCGGGAGGACCGCACAGAGGCCATTGGGAAAGTAACAACCAACATTCCGACCCTCATCACATAGGAACATAATGAAGCCCTCATGACCCCCATAAGCCAAGCAGAGGTAAACCAGAGTTACCCACAAGCAAGGCTCCTGGTCTGGATGGATTCACAATGGACCTTTTCCACACCTACTGGCCTATGTTAAGGGAAGAGTTTTTTCAACTGGTGGAGGAGTCATGCATCTTCGACAAAGTCCTTCCAGCCCTCAATGGCACCTTTATTGCCCTAATACCAAAAGAGGAGAGAGTTACCAACCCAAATAATTTCATACCCACAACACTCTGTAATGTCATCTACAAAATCATCTCCAAAGTGATAGCTCTCAAGCTCAAGCCAATCCTCCCTTTCATCATCTCAAAGAAGCAGTCGGGCTATGTATAAGGAAGAAAAATAATGGACAACGTCATCCTGGGTCATGAGGTCATTCACTCACTCAAAATCGCATGAATACCAGGTATGCTTCTTAAAATTGACCTCTCTAAACATTTTGACAAACTAAGTTGGCACTACATAAGAGAAATTTGAGTAGCCTTTGGTTTCAGTGCCAACTGGATTGACTAGATATTGAAACTCATCACCTCCACCTTCTTCTCCATCCTTGTCAATGGAGCCCCCTCCCAACCCTTTTCCCCCACACGAGGGATCAGGCAAGGGGATCCTCTTTCCCCTTTCCTCTTTGTAATAATGGTAGAAGTCCTGGGATGCTACATAAAATCCTCCATAGAAAATGGTTCTTTGCAAGGCCTCCCCATCCATGGGCTACAACCCGTGGCCTCACACAACCAATTTGTAGATGACACCATGCTCATGAGCACCCCTACAGCACAAGAAGCCAACAAAGTCAATTCCATCCTCGTTGGTTTCAGTGACACCACTGGAACCTCCTTCAACCTAACAAAGTCATATATTTTCTTCTTCAACACCCCCCAAGTTGTCCAGCAGTAAATCTCCCAGCTCCTCTCCATCCCGATTTACACTCTCCCAACTCAATACTTAGGCCTCCCTTTGTCGGACTCGGAAGCCCACAACCTTTCTTGGGAATCTCTCCTACTCTCCATCTCCAACAGAATCAGTAGCTGGACCTTCTGCTCCCTCAACCTCCCAACCAGAATCACCCTCCTCAAATCCATCCTCCAAGCCATACCTACCTATCTTTTCTCCGCTCTAGCAGCCCCTCAATTAGTCATAAAACAAATAAAAAATCTATAGAGGAACTTTCTCTGGCACAGTCACAATCCAAATAAGAAATGGGCTCTACTCAGTTGGGAAAAATTTTGTAAGCCCAAATCCCTGGGAGGCCTTGGTCTCCGCGACCCTGGAAAACTCAACAACACTATGGGAGCAAAGATCTGGTGGAGATGGATCAAAACTATAACAAAAATATGGGCTTAGCTTTGGCACCACAAGTATGCACCAGACATCCAACATTTACACTGGATCCGAATGCAGAAACAAATTCAAGGCTCCAACATTTGGAATGTAGCCTGGAGGAACAGACCACTCATCCAGGAGCACGCCTTCTAGGAAATACATAATGGTCAGACTGCCAGGTTCTAGACTGACTCCTGGCAATAGATTCCACCCCTCCAATCCAATGAGAATCTACTACAATATGAAAACCAAATACCAAATTTAACCACTGCTATAGTAGGAGACATGTGGGTTGCCAACCCTCAAAACCACTCCTGGAGAACATGGAAATCCACCCATCAGGACCTACAGGTGGCAGAGTATCGCAACCTATAGAACTGGGCTCATGCAATCTCCACAAGAAGAATATGAGCAAGCAATGGCCCTGACATCCTTCGATGGGGGCACTCGCCTCATGACAACTTCACTCTCAAAGAAGGACATGCACTATAGGAAGGCTTTCAATCCATGCCAAGGGACCCCATATGGACTGTCATTTGGAAATCCAAATTCTGGCCAAAAGTCTCCACTTTTCTCTGGCTCCTCATTCAAAATAAGATCCTAACCTGGGACAATCTTCAGAAAAGAGGCTTCATTGGACCTTCGATATGTCACCTCTACAATCAAAATGTAGAGACCATGGAACACCTATTAAACAACTACACCATCAACACTGTTATATGGGACCATGCCACTCAACTCCTGCGGAGAACACACCAAGATAAGGGTAGCATCACAAACACAATCAAAAATTGGGGAACAAGACCTTTGTTGGCCCTTGACCAAGTTTTGAGGAACACTTGGTCATATTTGACAGTTTTTGGATTTCGACAACCTGTCAAAGATGGAGCGTCAGGCGAAGAAGATATCACAAGATCTTGGTCCACTTTTAGGCCCCTTTTAGGGTTTTGGGTTAATGTAATGGGAAAGGGATGTCGGCCCGTGGGTTTATCCATGCTTAGGCCCACTTTTGTAATGTATAAATAGAAGGATAGGCAATGTAATAAGCAGTAGATGTGATTGCTTAGTGAAATTGGTAGTGCATCTATGTGATGTTGAATAAGTGCTCTGTGCGAACTGTGTAAGGATTGCAAGGCTAAGTGCAAGTTACCATGAGATTGCTATAGAAAGTTGAGTGTTGTAACGTAAGGAAGAAGGATCTAGCGAGCTACGTAGATCTTATGTCCTATATGAAGAAGGGTTTTGGAGGCTTTGTGCTTGTAATAGATTGAAGACAATAATAAAGAAGAAGATCTTGTGGACGTAGCCCCAGGGTGGGGGTGAACCATGCAAATCTGTGTGTTATGCTCAATGCTTTGATTCAATGTGTTTATCTTTGGTTATGCTATGTGCTTTGATATATCCACTTATGCTCTGTTCTTCTTAGATATACATGATTGTTAGATCTGATGTGTATGAGGATGCTTAGTGTTGATCTTCTAGATCTGATCTGGGTTACTATGGTTAAGTATTGAAATATTGTAGATCTGAGTGTACACCACGATGCTCGGTACTATCTTCAAAGTATAATAAGGGTTGAATATTGATGAATGATCGATGCTAAGTTCTCTATAAATGATATAATCACAGATATGTGTCCCAGCTAAGGTTGTAGACACCTGATTCTTGCAACCACCCCCGCCTCTACCTTGGGTGATACTTCATCTGCTTCGCAGGTGTTGCCGAAAGGGCTGATAGTTAGGGCTTTGTTGGTGTGCTCTTGAGTGTTGAACCCTGGGTCTACCCCTGTGCCAACAAATGGTTTCGTTGTCGGGACCTGAAATTGTGATTGTTGGGAACCGAGGAAGAAGAAACTTTGTGCAAAAGAAAGCTCTGTGCGTAGATCTGTTTCCCTAGTGCGTAGGTTTTTACTTGACCTGTGAAGCTTTGTGCCAGAAATAAGGTCAGATCTGAAGAAAGGAAGATCATATTTGAAGAAAAGAAGCGATATTTGAACGCTCTGTGCTCTAAGAAAAGTAAAAGTGGAAATTTCTGAAAGAAAGAGGTCAAATCTACAGAAAAGAGGTAAGATCTGTAAGCTCTGTTCTCTAATAAAGGTAAGAATAGTTAAAAGTTCTTAGATCTGGAATCTTTGTGCCCTGTAGAAGTAAGATAAGTGAATCGTTTTATTACTAAAGCATGGATCTAGGTATGTTTGATAGATTTTGTCCTAGCTTAAAAGCTAGGGCATTAATAGATGAAAGAAAGTTTGATATGAATAGATCTGATAAGTATAATGATAGATATGTTATACCTATGCATAGAAAGAGTGTCTGGACTAACAAATGGATGCAGGATCCTAGAAAGAATTTTTTGCAGGTTAGCTATCACGATTCTAGTGCGCAGTACAGAAGAGGCTGGGGATCATTTAAAAGAAAGAGAAGATTAATCCTATGTTATAGTTGCAGGAAACCAGGTCATCTAGCTAAGGAATGCCCTGGTAGAAGCCCTAGTCATATCTATTGTAAAGCTATGGACCATGAGGTATTGGATGGCCCTAGAATGATCGCTAAGCTTGAAAGGATAAATCTGAATCAAGAAGACCATAAGGCAGATCCAGAAAAGGCATAAACCCAGGAAGAATCATAGAAAGTATTAATACAGATGAAAGAAACCCTGAAGGAACATAAAGATGTCTGATTACCAGATATCTTCAAAGAAAAGGAGCAAGTTGAAGCAAGAATAGGGGACTTCGACATTGACTGTATTCTTGATGAAGAAACACAAGTGAACATTATGCCAAAAAGAACTTGGGAAGATATAGGAAAGCCTTCCATGATTCCTTCATTGGGAGGAATAGGACTATTCAAAGTAAAACTAATAATGTTATGTGTAAAACTTGCTCAGACACCTATGAGAGTCAATGGAACTTCGACAGAAGAAGATTTTGAGATTATCAAATTCATTGAGGACAACGCCCCGTTTACTATGCTACTCAGAAAACTTTGTATTGAAAGAGATCAAGCCAGAAAGAAGGAAGAAGAAGAGGCTTTAGAGCAACATAGACAAGAGTTAAAAGATTTCATGACTAAAAGGATTTCACAGTTGATAGAAGAACAAGAGAAACACTCGAAGCCATCTAACACTAGAAGCCCAGATGTCGAGGCCAAAGCTACACAAAGGGATGAAATTTCTACCCGAGACAAAGAAAAAGTGATATACCTAAACCCTAGGAGAGAAACTCACCAACACGAAGTGACTATGTCCAAGGAAAATAAGAATCAAAATGGGAAGAGAACCATTGAGACGAAGTCCACTAGAAAGAAGGCTAGAAAGCTAAGTAAGAAGAAGGCTAATATTGAAAAATTATAGAAGATCCCAGAGGGTACCTTGCAGCAAGACACTTTGCAGAATTGGAGCTTCGTCGGGATATCAGAACAACGACATATGCCACTTTGTCGAGGTGAAGTAATATAGCCATTGGAAGCCAATATAACTGTTCGAATGTCGCTTCGAATAGTTTGGAAAGAATTTATGGCTTGCCACTAGACCGTTAGACTATACCATAATGAACAGAACATAAGTTAATGCATCCTCATAACCGTTGAAAGTAGACCATTGCTAAGTTTCCCTACTTAGTCCGTCGCGTCACACACCTATAATAATTTTTGCTAAGTGAGAATTTGAGCCCGAAGCCTAAGATTACTTCACCTTGTCATCATTTCCTTGTTCCCATACCATTCACTATAGTTTCTGAATTCATTTCACACCCGGGCTAGTTGACCCGAGCTTGTATGTCGGACGAGCTCAGCGTTGTTGAGAAAGCAGTCGAAGAAGTTTTGATTGAATTAATGACTGAGAGAGTCATGTTGGAGCAAGGATTATCTACAAGAGTCTAAGAATCGTCAATGAGAGGACTCCAGGCCTCCCCTTCTACTGCTCGCACTGGTCAATCCCTACTGACCGATGAAAAACAAACCAAGCACAGGGATGACATAGTAAATGCCAAGCTTATCCCATGCATTCTACCTACTTACTTACCACCTCTAAGCGGTTCCATCAACCTTGATAGTGTACCGCGAGACTTCGAGTACACTTTGATCACCCCGTAACTTCCTAAAGGGTTGCACGTAGTTCATGCTGACCAGGATAAGCTCGCAGCACTGAAATTTAGTGATTTTAAACTTGGAGATCGTAAATTTTACATCATGTTAGCCCTGCATAAGTACTTAACTAAGACCAAAGGAAATAATTTTAAAATTTTCTCGTAGTCATGGACCCAGAACCTCACATAGTCCACACTGCTTAATGTAATGAATATCTTGCACTTTGGCAGACACCGAGAAGTCAACACATGCGTCAAGTTGTTGTTGTCCTGCTACCACATAGGATACTTATGGTTGGACCGCCACATCACTATGGATCCGACCTTGATCAATCGGATCAGAGGAATTAGTATGCAGGGCCCTGATCCACAATAGTTTTACCTTGGAAAGACCTTAGACCAAGAACTAGTGCAAAGATAAAATAAACTTATGGCGATGCAAGAAAGGCACACGAGGCTACAAGGTAGCCTCTATCCAGAGTGGCACAATGCACCTTGCCTGTCAGCTGATCGCGGTCAAGCTAGTTCGCAAGAATAGAGCAACACAAGTGATTGGATTCGTAGTTGACCTCACAAGGAAGTGCACCGAGGGACTACAGATGAACTGGGCGTAGTACCTTGTAAACTAGTTAGAGATTTATTGTAGAGAAGCGCAAGACCAAGGGTATGCGTTCCACTTTAGTTGGTTCCTCATACTAATCGCTTTCATTGCCTCGGAGCTACCAGAAGGTACCACTTTTTCGGAGATCGAACCCTTCGACCCACTAGCCACGAAGTTCTGTACGTTGTGGTACTCCAGTGACATGAACAAGCAGTGGAAATCCAATGTCATATTCCACGCCTATTACAACTAATTGAAGAATGAAATCCAGTCCACACCGTGCCTCACCCCAAACACACTTCACAGTTTTAGACCTTTGATAAAATTCAGCGCGGACCACCACTTCACCTATATCACAGTGCATACTTATGAGCACAAACAATAGCTCGAGTCATACTACAAGTTGACAGAAGAAGACTTGGAGCAGATTACCAAGGAATGGTCGGCAGACCTCCTTGTTGCAGCGGACCCCACAAAAATGTCCGACGTGGATAACCCTAAAACTATGTCGGATACACCTGGAACAAGAAAGACTAAGAAGGATGATGAAGCTTAAGATGTCCATAGCACATCCATGGAGACTACTTCAATCTCACCTACGCAGGGAGGTGATGGTGAAGAACTAGGTGGCACAAAAGTTGAGAAAAACAAAGGCGAGGTTACTCCACCTAGAGAGGAGGAGGATAACTCTAAGAAAAGGAAGATTACCCCACCAAATCCCTTATCCTGAAAGAAAACTAAGGCCACTCGGACTATGTTTAAGACTACCCTCACAATGGACAACTTCTACCTCTTAATCATTGTGTTGAATGATGCTTCACTGGAGATCGTAGAAAAGCAAGAAGCGAAGCAGGAGGAGGTATTCAGCCGAATCAAGGGTGAACTTCGATAAGTGCAACTGACACTCCAGTCTAGCTGAGTAGTTTCTACTGCGCCCTTGACAATTGGAATAGCAGGAATAGGTGATGATCCCACCCAATTACACCAGTTTGTCGATAAAGTCGAAGCTTTCCTTCGACGAGCTCAAGAAGACATAGCACAAGCCACCCAGGCTTTAACACAAGTACATAGTGCACTTGTAGAACAACAGAGTAAATTAGAACGAGAAAATCTTTCCCTGCAAGTGAAGTGGGATGAGGACAAAACATAGTTACAGCAAAGCAAGGACCAATTTCTAGCAGAGCAACTTGAAGTACAGGAAAGGGTTCACAAAGCACTTCGCTCTGTGATGGTCATAGAAGTGAAGATTGAATAACGTGTCCCACAACAGGTGGCACAACTTGAAGAAGTAATCTAGCAACTTTAGTAGTGCATAACAGATCTGGAACTTCGTACCATGCCCAAGACTCCTCAAGAAATAAGAGATCTAAGGAAGGCAACTGCCCACAGTGCAGTTGGACGATTAAAAACCCTTTCCTTGGAATGCAAGTAGCTGAGCACTAGAAGCACCTAGACTTATGAGAACCTCACAGAGAATCCAGAGTTGCAGGCATTGGAGGCATAGCTCCAAGAATCAAAGCATCATGAAAATACGCTACAGACGCAGCTGAAGGCCTTAACCCCAGTCGAAAGAATGAAGAGATTCCCAGAATAATGCACCACTAAAAAACAAGTACAAATTATACAAAGTAAAGTGATGGAATTCTCCTAACGACTTCAACCAATCCAAGAAAAGGCATGCCAACTGTTCACTGAATTTGAAAGCCAGGGAGATGATCTTGAACAGGTTGTCATCATTGTGGAACAATGCCTGGAAGGGCCTGTAAATGACGCAGTGATTGAGTATTTCACTGAGTAAGAGGCTGTCACACTACAACAGGTCGAATAATCTCAAACCAAGCTCTAGGCATTCAAGGCAGAATTGATTAGACCAGAGTGACTCGGGACGAGTCACAAGTGAGTGTTGGGGGCATGTTGGCCCTTGACCAATTTTTGAGGAACACTTGGTCATATTTGACCGTTTTTGGACTTCGACAGCCTCTCAAATATGGAGTGACAGGCGAAGCAGAGATCATGGGATCTTGGTCCACTTTTGGGCCCCTTTTAGGGTTTTGGGTTAATGTAATGGGAAAGGGATTAAATCCCATGGGTTTACCCATGCTTAAGCCCACTTTTGTAATGTATAAATAGAAGGATAGGCAATATAAGAAGTAGTAGATGTGATTCCTTAGTGAAATTGGTAGTGCATCTATGTGGTGTTGAATAAGTGCTCTGTGCGAACTGTGTAAGGCTTGCAAGGTTAAGTGCAAGTTACTGTGAGATTGTTATAGAAAGTTGAGTGCTATAATGCAAGGAAGAAGGATCTAGCGAGCTGCGGAGATCTTTTGTCCTATGTGAATAAGGGTTTTGGAGGATTTGTTCTTGTAACAGATTGAAGACGATAATAAAGAAGAATAACATGTAGACATAGCCCCGGGGTGGGGGTGAACCACGTAAATCTGTGTGTTATGCTCAGTGCTTTGATTCAATGTTTTTATCTTTTCTTATGCTATGTGCTTTGATATATCCACTTATGCTCTTTGATTTTTAGATATACATGATTGTTAGATCTGATGTGTATGAGGATGCTTAGTGTTGATCTTCTGGATCTGATCTGGGTTACTATGGTTAAGTACTAAAATACTATAGATCTGAGTGTACACCGTGATGCTCTGTACTTTCTGCGAAGTATAATAAGGGTTGAATATTGATGAATGATCGATGCTAAGTGCTTTGTAAATGATATAATCACAGATCTGTGTCCCAACTAAGGTTGCAGACACCTGAGTCTTGTAACCACCCCTACCTCTACCTCGAATGAGACTTCATCTGCTTCACAAGTGTTGCCTAAAGGGTCGGTAGTTAGGGCTTTTTTGGTGCTCTCTTGAGCGATGAACCCTGGGTCTACCCCTTTGCCAACAACCTTATAAAATCCAACTATTAAATAGGCTTTGGAATCTCTTACCAGTATTCATAGTGTATCAACTCTGGAAAGAAATAAATAAGAGAGTCTTTCATTCACAACCCTCCACCCCGGAAGGCATTTGGTCCACCATCCACATGAACCTCCAAGAAACCCTTCAACTCCACCATTGGACCAAAGAAGAACAACCAACTGTCCCCACAGAACTCCTAAGCCTCAACTCCTGGGGCCTCACACTACCCTCCACCTTCTCTCCTCCACCCCCTCCCCACCCTTCCACCCTGGTGATCAACCCCTCGATTTGGTCCCCCCCACACCCTGGTTCCATAAAATCAAATTCGATGGAGCTTCAAAAGGAAACCCAAGACCCTTTGGGGCGAGGGAATTCATAAGGGATAAACTCGACATAATACACAACATGACGGTCGAAAACCTGGGCCATGACACCAACAAATCTGCAAAGGTATGGGGTATGATTAGAGGAATCCAACGAGCACTAGACCATGATATCACCTGCCTCATCATCGAGGGAGATTCAAAAGTCATAATTGAGATAGCTTCCAAAATAATCAATGGAAGGAACCCGAAAAAGATCACACCAAGTTGGCATCTGCTGGGACCTCTTCATAGCCTCCAATCTCTACTCAGACCCTCTCTCACTCTCATCACCTCCCATGTGAGAAGGGAAGAAAATAGAGTGGAAAATAGACTAGTGAATGAGGGGGTGGACCTTACCCAACAAATCACCCTCAGGAACACTGGACAGCCTCAAAGTTCAACACTTTGGACCCACTACCAAGAGTTATCCCGAAGGGACTACCCTCACCTGGATGGGGTGACACGAGGCAAGAGCAGGAGAACACCTGGTCGGGATAGTTGGCAAGGGGATTTGATGTCCTAGGCTGCCACCCCACGAGGATATAACTCCCCATGAAGAAAATATTGATGGCATTTAACTCAGTGTGCCTGGGTGATGCAGGAGCATCTCTCCACGTCAGCCAACTAGCTAGCTAGCCCATGTCAGTGCACGCATTCAATGGGAAGAGGCGTAGCCTCATTTCAAATTTGAATTTTGAATGTAATTAATGTTGTAGGTTGTTGAGCCATGGAGGCGTACCTTTGCACAGGAATTAGAGTAGATAGCCTTGAATGTTTGTAAGGCTAAGATCTAGATATGATTCTGGACTAGACAACCCATTCAATATAATTGAATAGGGTAGGTGAGTTTGGAGGGAAGAGCTCAAAGAACCCCTCCTGTAAAAGACAGGGAGATCTTCTTTGTAAAAAAAGAAAAAGAAGAGAAAAAAATCATAGAGACAGAGAGCAAGAGAGTTGATAAGGAGTCGAGACTCTGTTGAAGTTCGTGCTTGGAACACCTTTGTAAAGGGGCATTTTTATTAATACAAACCAGAGCAGTTTTTCCTGCATATTGTCTGTGTTGTGTGAATGTCTATGTGTGTTCTATTTATGCTGTAGATGTATCTTAGGTATGCATTTGCAGGGGTTGTTTGATTTCAGGGTTAGAGGTCTTTGAGGCTTCACACCAGGAGGGTGTGATAGAATGTCGTGGGTTCTGATAGCCATACACAGAGGGTACATTTCTGAATTATGCGGGTTCAGACAAAGGCATGCCAGAAGGGCACAATAGCTGAAATCATTAACTTAGAGGAAGACCTCAAGGTTGTTGAATACCTTGGAGGTAAGGTTGTGTATGAGAGACATAGTTACAGATAGAAACTCTGCTGTGAGTTCTGAAGAGCTCCGCCAAGTGGGCATTGAGCATATGCACAGGTTGCATTGAAGGAGAAATCTGTTGTGAGTTCAACAGAAGTCAGAATCACTGAGGATTCCAGACACTCTGCTAGGTGGGCATTGAGCAGGTGGAAGGAGCGCACAAGGAGATAACTCTTTGAGTTCTGAAATTTGAAGAAGAATCCAAGGAGAAGGATCTTCACAAGGTTGTTGAACACCCTAAAAGACTCAGCAATAGGTTTCTTGAGCGAAGGATTGTC
>SNQJ01S0016084.1:106222-133504 GCA_010110895.2 Picea sitchensis
TCTGCATCTATCAGTCCTTCAAATAATGGAATATACAAATTTACTTGTATCTTGAAGGGGGTTTCATGGTCGCTTTATGAAGATGTGTCTCCTGTGGGAAATTGACGAAGGATCTGTGAAAAGTGGTCCATCATTTCGTTCTCGTGTCATGCAAGGGATTCCTTGAGCAACAATTTAAAAGGACCTCCTGTTCCATCATATTTATTCTCACCCCCCATGATTTTTTTTTGAGATCGACACAACGGATATTGCAAAGGATCGACTGGTTCGAGTCCCAACTTCTTGTACTCGGATCTTGTTGAGGACATTCACGAAGAAAAATAAATGAAGAGTAGACTACTCAGATACCACTGATCCAGATTTATGAGTGGAGAAAAGTGAATAACATATTGAATACAATAACACAGATATATAGTTAACAACAACAAATATCCAATGAACAATAACTTCTATTGAATAAATAATATAGGTTGAAACAGTAAACCTGTAGAACTGGAAACAACTTGCTCGAATGGTGGTAGCTATGTCCGAGAAGAGATGTGGATGTTATGCACATTCATCTAATAAAAATTATTACAATGAGGCTCCAGAGGACTTTTTAACATTACTCATGAATGGAAAAACCCTAGACATCCAAAAACCTAACCCTAGGAGATGAAACACCAAAACTTATGTGGGCCCTGATGGGTAAGTTGGCACCTCAACTTCCCGAGGTCATAAATCTTGCATACGACCTCCATTTTAGGTGTGTGATATCCCATTGGAAAGGTCTTTTTGAGAACTACACATTATGCCATAAAACTTTGAATTTGTCTATAGTTTGATTGTGGCAAGCCAAACAAACACTGTTTAGGGCCCCAAAATAGCCCTAGAAGTACAGAAAGATGTACTAACATGAAAAAATCCAAAATAAGACAGTTGGAATAGGTGGTAATCCACCAATATCCACTTGCATGTTGTGTAGGGCTTCAGGATAGCCCCATAGGTGCAGAACCCACAATTACAAAGAAATGTCATCATTACAGAGAAACATACTGAACTAAAAAAAGTGTCAAGAGGAGCCAGTTGGAATAGGTGGGTGGCCACCAATATCCACCTGGATAACATACCAAATGAAAATAAGCCAATGATGTTCGATAGAGTACCACAACCATATCAACACCAGAATGCTGGTAATATTGTATTTCACTCGAAATTATTTTTCCTTTCAAACCAAACTATAACATAAGTTGCTATTTAAAACCCAGGTCATAAGTATCACTACTATTAAAAACCAAGTCATTATTTTATTTAATACTTAACCAAAAACATATGACAACTCTCCATTAACAGACTTCAAAATATCCACCCATAACACAAAGTCACACTCATAACACACATATAAAATGAAACCAAACTTGAGCCAATATTCAAAATTATCTAAGCAAAGTAGCTTATTGATACCAGAAGAGTAAAAAAATTCCATGCATTTCCAAGTTGACTAAATAACCATGAAAGAATATCCAAATATCGTTATCCAACCACCAACAAAATTCCAAACTCAAAACCCTCAACTAAGAGAAAAAAATAATTTCCAAACAAGTGATAATGCGAAAAAGTGGTACACCTCACGAAAGAAAACCAACAGAGAGTGCATTAAATCTACTTTAATTCACATTGCCTCAACAAAACTAAATCTCACCAACCTTCCCATGATAACCAATCAAATGTTACATGGTGGAACACACTCAATCACCAATTCAGACTCAAAATTGAGCTTTGGTACCAGGCATTGAAATTTATCGGTCTCACAACAATAACATATCCCACCACTATACCACAGTCACAAATGACATAAAGTGTCAACTCTTTATCAACCAATAATGCCAACTTAACATTCAATTCATGTGACACATGTTAGCCATATGATATGTGAGCTTAAGGAAAGTCGACTTTGTTCATACTTGTATGATATTGAAAAATTAACATGATACCATTATTGTTACATGATATATATGGATATGATAGAAATTAACCATCCTTTTAAATATTTCGCAAGCTTATTATAACAAGATTCAAAATCATATAATCGTAAGTAGCATAGCACTAGCGCAATAGGTATTTTTACTTCCTTTTTTAATTTTAAACATGGTGACAATATATTTAATGCCATATAAGTATTAGGAGCATCATAGTTCTCTATCCAAGAAACCATTCGTGCATGTATGATAGGATAGAATACAAAACTATAATCAAGTCATTTGTTGCAAGCTACATTTCTTTCTTAAAGAAAAAGGAGTGAAATCAATTTAATATAGATTCTCTAAGGGGTCCCACCTACTAGTTAGATAATATAGTGATAGAATAATATAGTGCATTACAATATTTTGTACGAAGGATTCTTGTTGTGCATTTTTGCATCAACGACTAGCGACTCCACAGGGAAATATGCTTGTAATAGATTAGATCTCATGAACTTTGGTTTTGACAAAATCAACAGGGGTAGGTAATGAGAAGTGATAGAAATGGATCAGGTAGGAAAATTTATACAACAGGGTGAAATTAAATAAGAAATAAAATGATATATAAAATGGGACTCCATGGAGAAATTTATGGAAAGTGGGATGTATGAGGGGGTTTGTTCCTATTGATATAACAAACATATAGATAGTAATATCACTTGGGCAGATAATTTTCACTGAAGCTTCACCTTTACTGAAAAAATATTTCAAAATCTTCTGATATGCTCTTATTCAAAAGTAGTATGAAGGGTACAAAGGGAAAGGAGAAAAGGGAGAGAGTCACAACTATTCAGTTTCCAGCTAAGCATGTAATTGAAGGTATAAGATATTAATTCGTACAAAATTTAGAAGAAAAGATAATCATAATATCTTCGTTGTCTATTTAGCTTCAAAACTAACTGGCAATATTTGAAAATAATGATCTATCTTGTGTCTTGAATGATATAGTTGACTCTGTCTCAACAAAAGGGTTCAAAACCAAAAAGACCAAATAAAACTGATAAAATAAAACAACAAATTGAACTCAAAAGTAACAAGAAAGTATGTACAAAATAGAAAATTATTTACAAATCACTCAATCAATAATTCATAATCAACTTGGTTCAACATAGTGCTTAAGATGCAAACCATTGGTACCATAGGAAAATAATCGCTCATCCATATCCTTTAATAAATATGATTTGGTACCAAGGACATAGGAAATCTTAAATGGATGTAGCCACAATTTTTTTGAAACTTGGAACGTCTTCCTCTTTTAGCATGAGAAAAATCCCAGAGTAGTACTTTCTCATCAACCTTAAAATCAACAAATTTGGTCCTTTATTAAAATATTTCTTGACTATTTGCTTCCTTCTATTTAAATTATCTAGAGAATTACTTTTCTATTCTTATAATGAAAGTAATACATTCATTCTCTCATAAATATCAGTAGAATGAAAGTAATACATGACCTGCAGAAGATAGTGGTTTGATAATACCAATAAAATCTAAACCCCATTTAGAAAAGGGAAAATCAGGAAGGATGGGCTATAAGGGCATAGTAGAGAAATTTTCTCTACTAATGAACTTTTGGAATTTATCACAAGTGTTATAGGATAAATTGGTATATGTGGACACTAACTGATCTCCCTAGACCCACCTAGATCTAGAACAAAACACACCAGAACATGACGCTTTCCTTAAGTTTTAAATATTGAATTTACTAACTAAAGAGAGATAAGTGACATACCATTTAAATGCCACTTCCTCTCGCCATCACCATCCTATCTCCATTCCAACGCTCATACAATGATGAACCTACAAAAGAACGCAACCAACCAAAGTGATAGTAATAGCATGAACTCAATATAAACCTATGTATGTGATCAAGGAATCATACAATAAAACACAACAGGCTTTATAGGAAAGAATCATATTACTATATCATATTAAATGTGAAAGAGAGATTAAAACCATGTCCTTGATGTCGTAAGGTCCCTTCCAATTGTCCTTTGTTCCCCACACACTTCCACTCCAAGAATTCGAAAAGCATAGATCTGATAATATTCACAATCTATCTTGACAAAGGCAAAACTCAAAGACACTTCAACCAAGCTAATAATTCCAAGCCAAATCCAACATAGCCCTTCTCCATGAGAGCTCCTCTCCTTTTATAAGTTGAAGAGGATAAGGTGAGGAGGTTACAATGATCCCACTAAATCATGAAAGAGAGTAAGATCCAAACATTTCGGATGCCACCTCACCATGGAAGTTTCCCCTTCTAGAAGATTCGAGAAAACACTCATTTTTCCCACGTGTAAGCATTCTCGCACCCTGCCTATAGAGAAGAATGTGAACTCCTCGTGACCTAGCTATGATGCATCCTGCGAGAATCAGTCATTCTCTCACCCTATCTATAATGCAACCTACGAACTTCCTTTTTTATAGGGTTTTTACAAAGGAAAATGTGACTTCTTTTCTCAGGAAAAGTTCTTCTCCCTTCCTTCTTCAAGAACTTAGGCCACTGACCCCTCTGAAGGCAACAAATAGGTTTACATAATTAACAATTATAGGGATGAAAAAAATAATGTGTAACAGAGAGCCGTCCAAAGTATGAATTTAGAATAGAGTGATAGCTTAAATACTTTGTCAAGTGTGTGTAAGGAACAAGGAACAGTCGGTCAGAAACCTACCAACAAACAAGGAAAACAAGTACAATAATATATCATCACTGAGGTAGGCATTCCCATACTCAGAATACAAATGACTCAAAGCATAAATGCCAAAATGAAAAGATCCATGTCAAGTAAGACAAGTCATGGCCACCAAACATACACTGTCGATCCATGCCATTATGACTCAAATCTGAACATAGACACCAAAAATACACTGCAGATCTATGTGTTAAAGACTCAAATTTGAACATAGCCACGAGACATACAATGTGGATCTATACAACAGTACAAAGTGAATATACTCCAATGCAACCTGAATCTATTAGAAAATATTCAAAGCCTTCATCTCTACCACTCTATAGTACGAATCTAACCATGTGAATACATGTGCTGAAGTCGAACATGGTAGAAACCACTTGATTACCGGTCATTAATGAATACCATTAACAAGTGCGGGGGAAATCACCATTAATGTCAATGACTCCCAAGGTACACTAGTACAATCCAACAAATGTTATTAATGAGTTGAAGTCGAACACTCAGCGAAATCTCTCGATCATGGGTCAATAATGAAAACCCACTGTCGAAAGCAAGGAAACCTGCCATTGAGGCATGCAAGTTCCAAGGTACCAATCATTTTCTAAGTCTAATTCCTGGATAATGAGTTGAAGTCGACAAGAAAAGACTCATCATAGGAAGGCCTTAATGTATCCTCCATCAATGACATGAAATGGGTAACAAGATTTGATGCAAATAACAGTAACAAGTGATTAAGGACTGACTTAGGGATGGCTGACATAATAGAATGCTTAAGGACTGTAGAAATGGCCGATGCAACATAAGGATTTATGGGTTGAACGTCCCTTTGAACATATTGACGACACGATAACTGTCTTGGAAATACTGACTCAGCAACAGGGATCACAGACCAATGGGTAATCTTATAAGGAGTATAATCAAGAGACGAGCGTATTTTCCAACCTAGACATAAGGCGAGTGAAAGGGTGTCATGTTCAAAAGTGACTCTTCCATGGAATACAATTTTAGACACATTTCTTTCCCAATTTTTCCCCCACCATTTCTGGCGAGTACCTCTTTATTTTTACACAAGCTTGAGGAGGATAACATATGCTTGTTGATGTAAGCTCATCCTTTGGATGAGTCCCTCGGAGTGTGCTTAACAAACCCTAGGAAGGATTGGTTCAGTCCCATAAGGGCCTTTTGATGTTTGTTTAACGAGTCCAAAGATAGAAAACTCGGGGGTTTTTCATGTTTTGAGAGTCTGAAAAACACTTAAAGACAACTCTCCCAATTCCTTTTTCATAAATTAGTTCGACGAGACCAAAAAAGTGATAAACTATCATCCATCGAATGTTTTCTTCAAATACTTTTACGAGCGTGAAAAGAACAAGATCACTCAGTAATTTTTTTATGTTTAGAGAGTCTGAAAAGAGCTTAAAGGTGACTCCAGGTGGTTCTTATTTCGTGTAACCTTTACGAGTCCGAAAAAGTGATAAAAGTATACTCAGTTACATTCTCACGTATTTACAAGCACGAGAAAGAACAAAGACTAAGATCGATAACTTATTCTCATGTATTTACGAGCATGAGAAAGAACAAAGACTAAGCTCAGGATTATTTTCATTTTTACGCAAGATTAAAAACAAAACAAAACTATGCTTGGGATAGATTTTAGTTTTACACAATCTTAAAAACTAAACAAAAATATGCTTGGACCTAGTTTCATTTTTACACAAGCTTGAACCAGAGGAAACTATACTTGAGGTAGGTGGTTTCATTTTTACACAAGCTTGAAACATAGAAAACTATGCTTGTGACTTCCCAACGCATAATACATGGAATGGTTGGTACTTATCCCTAGCTTAAGAAACTAGCAGTTTTAACTTCAACATGAAGTCCAAAGGCTGTAAGCATTGCCCCTCAAGATTCTTTTCGTCCAAATTCAAAGGTAGATGAAATGAAGTTTCAAACAGTAGATGAAGGAATTGACTCAACAGAGAGTGGGAAGTTGTTTCATTTTTTAACGAGCTTGACACAGGATCAAAACTATGCTCGAGACTCTAGGTATAATCCCTAGACCTCTGTTTCATTTTTTAACAAGCTTGGCACAGAAACAAGAACTATGCTCGTAACCTCTATTTCATTTTTTAACGAGGTTTCTACAGAGACAAAAAAAATATCCTCATAACTCTCTTCTTGTTCATGGATTCCAAGAGGACAATTCTCAAGAAGGACACCATGTCAAGGGACAAAACACGGTCATAGCTTCCAAGAGATCTTCACTAGATAGAAGGAACACACTATGGAAGGAACACATGTCGAGGGTTGCGACAAGGGTAAGGATATTAGGCTCTAACAACCCTATCGAAGAGATCACCATGTCAACTACTGGATCTAAGTCATCAAAATTTGAATCCATGGGCAACAACGCCACATAATTGACCTGTGGTGGGGGCGATACTGTCTGCATATAAGAACCATTTAGGGAGGAAACTAGTTGGGGTCAATGAATGAAATTTGATCAATAGTCACAACTCATCCATCATGAGGGAAATATATCAAATGAAAAAGAGTAGACACAATATCTTTCATGGCATAGACATAATCTCGCCCAAGGAGTAAAGTGAAATCCAAGGGGTCTTGGACTACCATGACGTCAATAAAGACAGTTTTCCCTCCCAAAGTTACAGGAAACTAAGGAAGGGTCCCTAAAGGTTGATTGGTTCTTCTGTTAAAAGCTAACAAATTCTACGTAACCGGCACAAGCTGAGGACAACCCAAAGCCTGCCAAGTAATAGAGAACAAAATACTAATAGACACACCTTCATCTATTAGCGTCTGAGGAACGTCTCGACCACAAACCTGTGTTGTAATCTGGAAATGAATGTGAGAGGGAAGACAAGGTCCAGTTAGCACACCCCAATAGAAACGGATGGCCTCATTACTTGGAGGGGGTTCCACGGGAGAAGGAGGAATTCCTCTCGACATGGTAGAGTTTGTATCAACGAGAAAAATGTGGGAAATGTCAGGTTTACTCTCTAGCGGTAGAGTAGGATCGACCGATGACGAGATCAGATCAACCACTCAGGTTTCATTCTCTAAGGGGAGAATGGGGTCGATGGGTGAAAAAGAATCGACCACTTGGGTGACATTCTCTAATGAGAGAGTGGGATCGACCGAGGATGGGATCGAACCATTCACTTTAGTTTCACTCTCTGAGGGGAGAGAGGGATTGACCGAGGATGGTATCAGATCAACCATTTTGTCAACTGGTTCAACTAAGGACGTGACCAGATTGACGACATGATCAACCAGATTGACCGGTGAAGGGACCAGAGTGATCATTCCATCAATTATTGGAGGGTTGAGAGAAAGCTTACGGTAAGCAGCTAGAAGTTGAGGCTGTGAAACAATCATGTCTTCCAGTAATTTCGAGGCTTTGTCCATATGAGGACAAAGGTGAGTGAGATGACTCCCTTTGCATAACATACATGGGAACTTGACTCTACTTTTCTTCTTCCCAACCGTATCATGACTAGTTGACGGGGGGTCATCAACATGTTGTTCAGAGGATGACGACATGGACTGGAAAGGATATGTAGACCATGCGTCTATAACCTTGGATAGACCAGGGAAATCCTTAAGAATATGGATACTCTTACAAAGACTGCAAGGGTACTTGGGCTTACGGGTTGTTTGGGTGATCTTGACATCATCAACACTCCCAACACGAGTAACAGTAACGGGTTGTTTTCCAACATGTTTGACAGTGGTTGGAGGTTTTGACCCTTTTTTATCTTTCTTCTTCTTAATCTTTCTTTTCTTCTTCTTCTTATTCACCGGGTTAATAGCTTCAGAACTTCCACTCGACGAAGAAGATGAAACGAAAGGAGACCTTGCAAGCGAAGAAGGTGAATAAGACCTTACTAGTGAAGAAGGTGAAGGATCAACATGAGGTTGATGCTCTTGGGGGGAAGTGCTTGCGATTGAATCACTAAATGCATTCGGGATTACCTGAGTGGAAAACAACCATACTGGTAATCCAATCGTGAGACCTGGAAGGCTCAAAGTAGCAATATGAGGAGGATGAATGTTTCCGTAAGAAGGAAAAATAAAAGGTTCCCTTGGAAAAGGGGTTCCTTCATTCGTCATTTTGGGAACTGATGCCATTAAAACAAAAATCCAACCTAGAGTCTGCTAGGGAAAACAAACAACACACGCTAAAAATCTAGTAAGCAAGCAATCAAACAAAACCTTCTCACAATAAGCACACTAGTTGGTGATGAAATCCAACGTTGCGGGGACAAAGTAAGAAGGGGCTGGGATAAAGAAGGTGGAAAAGTTACATTGACGACCTACTTAACAGAATTATGCCTTGGTGCAAGCTCCCACACATAAGCATGGGTATACCCTCCAAGGAGCCCGAGTGAGTTTGGCCAATGTCGATTGCAGGTACTTTGAAGACTTGCCCCTCCACAGTCACCTCATGTAAAGAACCTAGAGAGATAGGCCACTAAGGTTACCAATTACTGCAGTGATTCCTGGGGAAACAATTGACAGTCTGATCCACACGCAAAGGCAGGGTTTCTAGCTCGAAGTCAACTTGAAAGGTTTCCACTCATCATTGTGGATATACCTTCAAGCGACCCCCATGATACGCGCAATCTCTACACCAAGACTAACAAAGCAGAGTGAGTAACTCTGCCAGTCTCAATGCGACCTCGTGATTGGCCCTTGTGTTAGCAGGGATTCCCATGACAAAATGTAGTAAGTGGATTTAACTCTCCCTATCACAAGATACTATGTTTTTTTGCAGCTTTGGAAAGTTATCTTTCACACCTATTCCAAAGCCCTACAACTAATATAATGTAGGTTTGCTACCATAAAATATAAAAATGTCTAATCAATTTTTATAAGCGCTTTATTTTTAAGGTTGTTGTTACTCAAAAGGAAAATGACGTGGACAATATGGTGTTTTGACTGACTCGAAATTTATGCAAAGAGATGAATATTCAATCTTTTCATTTCGATGAAAGCTATGCTACGAGAAGGAGAATTTTTTTATCATTCCCATATTCACAATGTCCCAAAATTTTAAAACTCATCGATATCAATATCTTCAAGAAATAATTCAAAGAGACTGTATACAAATACACGATTCATGCCCCCCCCGACCATGAGGGGGGGAATTTTTCAAAATTTAAGACTAAAAAATGCCAAGAATCATGCAATTTCGCTAGTTCAAATGCAAGGATGCCCCCAATCTAATATAAATCAAGAAATTAAATCCTTTTGTTTCAAAATTTTCACTAAAAGCAATAACGAACTTTCTTAAAACAAAGAAACCCAAACTAAAAGTTTTTTTTTAAAGTGAACTATTCAAAAGAAATCTGATCTTTCCCTAAACAATTCTAAAGAAAACACACGCTTTGTAATTGAAAGATACTCAAGGCAAGAGACTAATCCTTCAAAACCAAAAAAAGCCAATGTGGCTAAAAGTAACTCAAGGAATGTCAAGCAGACTGTAAACAGATCAATATAAGCTCCAAAAGCTCAATCCAGCTGATCAAAGAAAAACTGGGTCATCAAAAGATGACAAGACCCAATCCAAAAAAGTTTACAAACAAGTTCGTAGCTTAGTAGTAGAGTACAGTGTGAGAATTAGGTATTCTTGCAGGCTAGACACTGGTAGGGTGCGAGAAGTTCGCATTGGATCTAATAGCAGGGTGTGGAAATGAATGGTTTTTGTAGGCTGTAGAAAGGTACAGTGCGAGAATGTCTGTAATCAAAGAAAATTTTGAAAAAGGATAGGGAATCTAAGTGATCTTCTAGATCCAGAGAGTCTGGATGGATGTCCCACAAACTCTGAGACTCAGAAAATCGGAAAACAAGCAATCAAAGGAAGGAAACTAGACTAACTAGGAAAAATTCATTCCCGATTGGAATACAATTTTGTTATAGGATAAATCGATATATGTGGACCTTGTGATCTCCTAGACCCACCTAGATCGAGGGCTCATTACACGAGAACATGTACTCCTTAAGTTTTAAATATTGAATTTACTAGCTAAAGAGATAGGTGACATGCCGTTTAAACACAACTTCCTCTCACCATCGCCATCCTGGCTTCGTTCCAATGCTCATACAGTGATGAACCTACAAAGAAGCGCCAAAGTGATAGTAATAGCATGAACTCGTATAAACCTATGTATGTGATCAAGGAATCATACAATAAAACACAACAAGCATAGGAAAGAATCATATTCGTATATCATATTAAATGTAAGAGAGATTACAACCATGGCCTTGGTCGTAGGTCCCTTCCAGCTATCCTTAGTTTCACACTTCCACTCCAAGAATTCTAAAGCATAGATCTGATAATATTCACAATCTATCTTGACAAAGGGAAAAACTCAAAGACACTCCAACCAAGCTAATAATTCCCAAGCCAACACTCCAACCAAGCTAATAATTCCAAGCCAAATCCAACTTAGCCCTTCTCCATGAGAGCTCCTCTCCTTTTATAAGCTGAAGAGGATAAGGTGAGGAGGTTAGGATGATCCCACTAAATCATGAAAGTGAGTAAAATCCAAACCATTTTGATGCCACCTCACCATGGAAGTTTCTCCTTCTAGAAGATTCGAGAAAACGCTCATTTTTCCCACGTGTCAGCATTCTCACACCCTGCCTATAGAGAAGACTGTGAATTCCTCGCTACCTAGCTATGATGCAGCCTACGAGAACTAGGCATTCTCGCACCCTAGCTATAATGCAGCCTACGAACTTCCTTTTTTATAGGGTTTTTACAAAGGAAAATGCGACTTCTTTTCTCAGGAAAAGTTCTTCTCCCTTCCTTCTTCAGGAACTCAGGCCACTGACCCCTCCAAAGGCAACAGATAGGTTTACATCATTAACGGTCATAGGGATGACGAAAATAATGTGTAACAATAGGCCCTTACAAATGCATATGAATCTCTAAAAATGGATGGCCAATAATAACCAGTCCTGGGGATTTTAAAGGTAGTGGATTTAGTAACAAAATGACCACCAATATGAACAATAGATGTTGTTGATCCCTAAATCCTATTTAATATAAGTTGGGCTATGTTATCGTCTATGCATCATAGCAACAACCCATCAACAAACATTTTGAATGAAGAGTCTCCTAAAATGAGGTACCTATAAGCTTCAAGATGGAGCCTCCTTCATTGATGAGGGTTCAAGTGATATGGAAACCTTTGAAATTGAATGTAATTAATGAGATATTTGTACCAGGGGTGTTCAAAAAGAGTAATATTATGGTTTTCAATATAAAACTATGTTGATAGAGGATTATCTTCTTCTTCATAAAGTTCACTCAGTTCAGGATGTTGATCTACGTGAAAGGATAAATCACATCCCTTGATCATTTTGGATTTAATGATTCTCAAATCATGTTTTTGAATTTTCACAAGACAATGTGAAAGCTTACTTGAAAGATGCATTTGTGAAAGTAAAAACTTGACAGCAGGCAAAGGGACTTTTACCTATGTGTGCTTTCCCCAAATAAAATGGAAATTTTTTTCTATAGCTTTAACAAGAGAGAAAGCATGATTCTCAATGTAAGAATATTTAATTTCATAATTCGATAAGATATGACTCATGTAAGATACAATATTTTCATTATTTTCATCATCATTTTTCATAAGAATAGCAAAAATTGCTTCTTTTGTAGAATTTGTATATACAATGAAGTCTTTTTTCAAATTTTGGTTTCACCGAAATTGGTGCGGAACTGATTTCTTTCTTTATCTTTATGAAATCCCTTTCGACATCCTTTTTCCAATAGAAAGGATGATCATGTTTTAGCATACTATGGATTGGTTTAACTATGACAGTGAAATCAGGAACGAGCCTCCAGAAAAAAATTATACTGCCCATAAAATCTTGAATTTCTTTCTTTGATGTAGGGGAAGGGAGACTAAGGATCATGGGAACCATATCCGGATCTATGCTTATTCCTAAATTGGAAAAAATATGAAACGAGAATTTTACCTTGGGTGACACCAAAAATAGACTTCGAAGGATTCAAATAAAATGGCAAATTTTCTACATCGCATGAAGACTTTTCGAACATGATCAAAATGATCTGACCAGGTTTTCAAATAAACTATTAAGTCATCAAGATAAACTTGATCTATCTTACCAATTATATCATCGAAATATAACTGCATAATTCTCTTAAAAGTGGCACCTACATTGGATATCCAAATGACATCCGTTCATAGGAAAAGGTGCCGGAGCAGGTTGTAAATGCAGTTTTATATTTATCGATCCTCTTGACTTTAATTTGATTATAACTAGACAAGTGAGGACATCATTTCAGATTCTCTAACTTTTTGTACGATCATTTCCATGTTAGGAAGTGGAAATTTATCGTTTACACTTTCTCTATTTAAAGCACAAAAATCAACACAAATCCTAGTCTAACATGTTTTCTTCCGAACGGGAACAAGATTCGACACCCATTCAGAATACTTAACTGGAAATAGTTTCCACTTCTCTTCGGATTGTAGCTTCGAGTACAAGATTCGTAGGTCTATGTTTCTACCTAACTAGATTTTCCCCTTCCTTAATTGGAATGTCATGTTGTATAATATTAGGATCAAAACCACGAAGATCCTCATAAGACTAGGTAAAAACATTACGAAATTCTTGGAACAAGTCCATGAACTTCTTATTTTATTCATAAGATATTTGAGAACCTATTTTATTAATATTTGGGGACTCAAGGGTTCCAATGTTCAAGGGGATGGTATCCCCAACTTTTCTTTTAGACTCCTCTTATTTATTATTTTCTTTATTTCTTACATCACTCGTCGAGAGTGAACTCTCAAGAGGAGTTAATCCTTTAGTAAGTTTATCATTTTAAAGGGAAATGATCTATTTAGGCTTGTAAGGTTCATTCTATATGAAGGCACATATACCTTCTTCATCTGGAAAAAACTTGCCAAGATTCTATGTTATCAGGAAGATGAGGCCGATAAAGAGACATAAACGTGCAATGTGTTCTCTGAGGTAAAAATTGTCTTGTAGGTGAGGCTGCAAAAAAAAAAAAACCTATCAGCCATAGAATTAAGTTCTCTTTTAATATGAGTGATGTTGAAACATGATAGATTTGAGATTAATTCCCAAATAGCTTGGGTGTACCTTTTAAGTAACTTGTTGTTGGGATTATAGATTTTCCTGACTAAATTCACAACAAGTTCTGAATCACCAAAAATCGTAAGATGACCACAACAGAGATTATAAGAATTTTCAATGCCTAACAATAAGGCTTGAAACTCAACAACATTGTTCGTATAGGAAACTTCTAATCTAAAGGACAAATTGTGAAGTTTTCCTACAAGAGAGTATAATATAATGCCTTCCCCATTACCTTCATTTGAACATGAACCGTCAAAGTGCATATGCCACATACCATCATCATAATCAGTTGGCTCAAGAAATGTGTCACCTTCAACAGCCCATATCGAATAGACACCCATGTCCTCATCAACGTAATTTACATTAGGCCGAGGAACTTTCAATGTAAGGTGAAATCCTTCCTTCACTTAGGACAATAATATTCTTTCCATTATTAGGGATGGATAAATGTGAACCATCTAGTGATAGGTAACCATTGATTAGGGCCTGCCAATTTCTACCCAAAATAATTGAATAGTTACTAACAAGCATATCGTTGACTTGTATATTAAGAGTGGTTCCTATTTCACGATGATAACAGAGTACTAGAGTTACATATTTTATCTCACCTATGGTATACCGTCATTTATTATTATAAGAGAGAATACTCCTTTCATTTTCATTGGGGCAAGAGAGGCCTAGCTCTTCCATAATAATTTTGGACATAACATTTGGATCAGACCCAGGAAACAATGAGCTATTTTATCCATAATTTTTAGAAATATAGAAAGGGTTTTTTTTTACAAGGTTTCTAAAACTATTACACCTATTATATTTACATTTGACTCATCTCCATCATAATTTTTAGTCAAATTGGCTATTATGGAAGTTTCACCTTCCATGAAAATTTTCAGATGATGTTGTTGTTCTCGGATGATGACCATGACCAAAAGAGAATAATCTACCTTAATAATATTAGCTAACTGATTGAGGATATTATATTTGTATGGAGGGAAGGGATTTGAAAATACTTGATAATTCGAAGACCTTTCAACCTGGGGGTTTGCATCTTGGGATGATGATCTAGGAGAAAAAGTGGTTTAGAAAGAATCAACTTTACTATTATTAGTGTAAGTTTTATTTCTAGTGTTTATAACCATGATATCATCTTGTGGAGCCAAATCCAAGACAACAATAGTTGGATATATTTTTTTTCCAATGATTCAGTTTCTAGTGTTTCTTTTTACCTCACTGATCAATTCATCGTGATTTTCTTTGAAAAAATTGTACCAAGCATGAGACATTAAAACCTTTGGTTGGAATATATTATCATTTGAGTTCATGAAGGCTGCATGGGAATAAGACTCAACATGAATGGGAATTCCCATTTTCTCATAACCAATCATTTGATTATTCATGTCTTGCATAATTTGCAAGACTACAAACATATTAGTTTGTCTTACATAATCTCCTTTGGGGAGACCAGTTATTTCTAGATTCTCTTCATACTCAAGACAAGTCTGAACTACAGATCCAATATTGTCTATATCATTTTCTTCCAATTTTTTATGATAGGAAGAGGGTAAAGTATTGTAATAGTGCATGAAAGCCGATTGGTTATGATGGTGAACCAGTTTAGGAATTTGATTGTACAACTTGTTGAAACAAATATAAAACAATTTGATAGTCTCACCGTTGTTATATATAATATTATTGTATTCCTTTAATTGATCATTTGGGATTTTGGGTTTCCCGTACGTCGATTTAAACCAATAGACCAAATCTTCCCATGTGGGAAGGATTTTAGGTGGAAAGTCAAATAATTTTGCAGCGCCCTTCCCTTCTAGAGAGTTGATGAATAAGTGCATGTACATGTATCATTTTCATTCACCCTATATTATAGAAAGCATTAGAAAAGGCAACTAAGTGTTCATTAGTAGTAATAGTTCCATTTCCCCCAAAACTTGGGTAAATGATGCTTAAACTTAGGAAGGGGTTGAGAAGCTGGTGTAATATTTAGAGGAGAAGATACATGCCATGGAGTGGTGGTATCATCTTCTTCAAATTGAAAAATACCATATTTTTTAATGACTTTATTCAGACTAGTTGTAGACTAGACTGGAATTTGATGGCTATAAATGCTACCAATTACAAATTATGTTGAAGGTTGTAAAGAGGAAACTCCGATACCGTTACCACTACCATAAGATGTCATTTTAAAAGTAAACGAGGTTAGAAGTACAGTAGAAATAACATAATCATATAAGTTGTTATGTATATTAGTTTGTTGGATTTGTATGATTACCTTTGTCCTCCCTATCTCAGATATAGGATAGACTTCAGGGGAGAAACCTCTTTTTCTTCGAGAAGAATGAGAGATGGAGGAAATTTGTGAATGAACTAATGAGGAAGTTGATATATGGGAAACCTTTGTAGGGCCTCCCACTTTTCACATACTCTGATATCTTTGGAAATGACTTTCCAAGAATTATGCAATTCAACGCGACTGTTAGTAGATTCTAAAATGGTGTTAAGCAAAGTCAAGGGAATACTGGTTTGATCGTTAAGAACATCACCAATATTGGGATGTCTAGTAACAATTATAGACATGAAAATAATCAATTAGAGCCAAAATAAGAAAAAAAAAAACAAAGAAACTAATTACAGAAATAAAGATACAACAACGAGAGATATATGGAAAATATCTCCCCAGTATGGTCACCGAATAAATGTTGAGGAAAAGTTATTAGGAACCTTAGTCCAACATTTTTTAATATTACATGGCTAGGGTAATATAGTTAGGATTATCACCTAGGGTTTATAGCCTTAGACAAAGTTTTCAATTATGTCTCAAGTAATAATTACAAGGAACCAATGTTGTCTTTTTTTTATAATTAAATTGTGCAAAAGAAGAAAGTAAAATATATATGAATTATGTTTGAGAATTAAGGAACAAATGAAATGCAAATATGATACCAAAGTATACACATGTGAGATCAAAATCAATAAAACACTTTTATTGATTTCACTCCAATTTACAATCATAACCTTCTTTTCAAACCCCATGTGAGGGTAAGGACCAACATCGGATTTAGAGATCTTTGACGGGAACCATACAAAAAGACTCTGGCAATAAGTGAATACTGAGACTAGAAATCTATATCATCTTAGCCATGAAAGTATCATCTGTTGAATCTACAAAATAGTCCATAGCAGTAATGAAAATTAATTCATGAAAAGATTAGAATACACAGACTGTCAATATGAAATGATCAACCTTTCTAAAATAAATTATTGAATAATGTATCTCAATCTTTGAATCATGCTATCTTCAACAAGACCCTACTATGAACAAAAAGGTTAAGACTCTATGATAACTCCTAATGAATGAAAGTAATTAATCTCACAAGTTTAAGAGCAAACCTTTATCAAAAATTTATTTCTTTGTTCTCTCCCTTTTGTCCCTTCCTTTGATCAATTTTTATCTTCCTCAAAAGAAGTTGTGGTAGTTTCAAATTACCTTTAGTTAAGTCATAAATTACTTAATATTAGTTTGGGACAATATTAAATAATAACAATAGATACAATGTTTAATAAATAATAACTAATAGGTGGGACCCCCAATTCCTTAAATCCTTTTAAGGTTGATTTCCTCCTTGTTTCTCCATAATTTATCTAAATAATAAATCACACCACCTCATAAATATGCACATAAACAATCACTTTTATCAACCCCTTGTGTCTCCAAAAATAATCCACACACACCAAATAAATAAAATGTATTTTCCACCACGAAAATAAATTATTGATTTGTTGTCCAAAAATGAAGATAATAGTATCAAGATGTCCAAAAAAATTCAAAACATAAACAAAGTGTCGACCACTAGAAACAAACATGGAATATCAAAATCCATATTTACTGTGTTAAGTAGTTTGTCTCTTATCACTGCTTGTTTCCTTTCCTACTTTGTTTGTTGAGTGATCCTCCTTAGTGAGTGGCTAGCAACCACTAGAAATAAACATGGAATATCAAAAGACATTTTTATTGTGTTAAGCAACCTCTTCTCATTGCTTGTTTTCTTTTGTACCTTGTTTGTTGAGTGAGCCTTCTTAGTGAGTGGCTCATTCGATGCCTCAGGATGAAATTAAGAGCTGGGGACGGTTCATTTATTTGTTGGGAATGTGAGGTGACTCACTGAGAGGAATCATTAGATGACTTAGAATGAGTGGCCACTTTTTTACCTTTGCTTGATATAGGCTCATGGATGGTTTTATTGAGTCTTTTGCTTGAATCTAAGGATTGAAGAGGGGATGCAATATGATCAATATGATGGGAATGTTGGTTTAGTGGAGGTGGAGGTGGGAATGGAATAGAAAATGTGGGCCAACCATCATGATGAACTACATGAGAATGAACAACATCCTGCCAGCCATCATTGATAGAAACCTCTGGCTAGAGGGACACATGAGCTGGAAAATGGAAATTTGAAAGAGTTGGGAGAGGTTGGTAAGGAGGTATTTCTAGTCTAGGAAGTGGCTAATACACTCATTAGCCCACTAATTTAAAGAACCCATCTTGAAATAGTTGATTCAACTATTGAGGATCAATATCAAAATGAATGGAGAATCTAGGTCTCCTCTTCTTCTTCCCTCTCTGCCAAAAAATGTTTATGCCTCTTCCTCCACCTATGCCATGGATTCCTCTACTAAAGAAACTCATTGTATGAAAGAAAACTTAGATCAAAATATGAAACAATAAATGCTGAACAACCATCAATTTACTTGCCTAAAGATAAATTTAAAATATTGGCTCTTATTAGTTCACACACTATCATGCATGCAATCAATCCATTACTCTTCACGTAACAATCATATTCATTCTACTAACTTAGATATACAACTATCATTATTTAGAACAAGAATTTTTAATGAAATATGGGATGTGATCAGATTTGTAACGAAAGAAAACGAGAATGCATGAAAAGGAAACAATGGTTACTGTTCTAAACAAGATTAATTCTTAATCTAAGATCACTTTTATAATAATATCACCATATTCACTCAAATATTGATTTCATTAATACTTCTCACTGTTCCTCTTCAAAATATCCTCTTAACAATTTTTTCCAAATTACACGGCTTCTATACAATCACATTTTCTCTTAAAATAGAACATGGGAATAAAAGTGATTTTGGGAAAAATGAGGGCTTTATAATTTACGTAAAGTGAAATTATGAACATGAAACGAAAATGATCAATGTTCTTTTCGGTAGACAACTTATCATCCATCAATCATCAACTAACGTGAACAATTCTAGGACTCAAAATATAATAATTTTGTTTCCTTTTGATTCCTTGGAGTTCGATTAAAATAAATTAACCAAAAGTCTCATTTAATAAATTCCCCTCAGAAAATCCATATATAATTTTTTTTAAATATATCCATTCAAATTTTGTTTTACCAATCCTACTCAATCCATATAATTCATCTTAACAACATAGTGAATCCAATCTTATTTCCATCCAACAAAGAACACGGGTAATTTGATCATTATTCGAACTAATTCTCATCTCGGTTCATATATTGGTTGTTAAACTATGTCAAAACCTAGGTGTTGTCAAAATATTTGTAAATAGTGAGATTTATAACCTGTTGTTATGAAGTTTAATTTTGTATCCCTTTAAACCTGAAGCTTTGATTTTTCCTAGTCATGGAGCCTCCCTTAGTCCTAAAAAGAGAGTCAAATTCTTTCGATTTTTTGGGTTTCGGGATTCGGCCTTTCACAAAGCATGTTTTCCTAAATAACAACTCCAGACTCTCGGTGCCGAAATTCTGAAAAGGATTTATATTAAAGTAATAATAAAAAGGAAGAAGTAGGTGTTATAATTCCTGATGCGTGTTTCACAAAATATCCTTTAATCATGATTAATTAAAGTCTTAAACACGGTCAACAATTCATTAATCTTTCGCGATTCGGGTCTCCTTGTATCAAAGTGTTGTCAAAGTGTCATCCCTTGAAATCCTGATCCCCGATTTTCTGAAAAGAAGAAGTTAATTACTAATCTAAATTGATTAAAGAGTTAATACATGTAATCATAATCTAAACTAATCCCATCATGATTTCGCGATTCAAGGTTTGCTTATGACATACCTCATGAGTAGAGGATCCCTGAAATTCCGAAATACGAAATCGCGAATTTTTTAACAAAGTTAAAAACGAATTTAAGTTAGTTTAAAATGGGATTAATAAAGATTAAAGCGACTTTACGCGTTTCACATTTTGGGATTTGGTGAAAGAAGTCCTTTCGAAACTCCAGTTTTGAAATCGTCAATATACGGTAATATCTGTAACGAACGAACAAATATATTTTTGACTTAACTGCGTATCTCTGGGCATATCTCCCCCATTAAGACATTAAAGTTTTATCACCTGTTTCAGTACGTCCTTCGTAAGAAGAGTTAAAGGTTAATAGCGGTTTGGTTTTCCAAATTTCATTCTTATCGTTTGAATTCAAAAGTGAATTGCATTCAACAAGCTTACACATTTTTCTCTGCGACAGGAATTCGTCCTAAACACAAACATTATGGCACCTAGAAAGGCACCTAAGAAAAGTGAAGAAGCAGTTGAAATCTCAAGCCCAGAAGGATATGTCATGTCTAATACTACACCACATTCCATAGATTCCATCAAATCATGGAGGAAAATTTTTGAAACCCTGGACTACGAAATCAAGAATTTTCCCGATGATTCTGAAAACAAACTCCGAGACATAGCAGAGTCTAAAATTCATAAATTAGCCATGCGCCCACGACTCATGACATAAAACGACATGATTAGTTGGGCTTTGGAGAGGACAAACATGCAAACCAGAAGCATTCTAGACAACCAAGGGGTCATCATTGGCTCTTTCAGACCGAAGCATATACAAGTAATGTACAAACTGTCTCCCAATTATAAACATGTTTATAATAACGAATTCATAAGTGAATTTCAAAGGAAAGAATGCACAGAAGAAGACCAAACATACCTCGACATAATCAAAGACTAGTGGAGACACCCACCAAAATTTAGGGCCGATACCCATAACATTTATGTCACAACCTCTTTGAATGAGTACATGGTTTATGTGGCTATGATGTTATGTAGAATTTTTGGGAAGAAAAGTCCTACCCATTTCCCTGCAGAATGGGTGCCCCTTTTACATGAAGTAGTTGAAGGCTATAGCTTCAGCTGGAACAAAATTCTATCAGATAACCTAGCTAAGGAGGTTATGGAGTATCAAACTACGAGATCCGATGGCCGACCAATATCCTTTTACATGTCGGCATATATCATGGACGCTATATGTTTCACGACTCCTTTCCCTTTGATGAATTGGAGTTGGAACCCAACATGCACTGAACCAATTCATGAATATCATTCTAAGTTGTGGGAAGAAAATGTTAAGGATTCTTTTTACGAAATTTGTCATTTTGTGGTGATACTAGTGCATCAGATGTTGTATGGCTATGCACCCCCCCCTATATTTTGGAGTCGGTCATAGGAAATCTGAAGGCGATTGCTGATTGGTTTATTGAGGAGAATTTATCCTATATCAGGGTTTTCGGATGTTCTATCCCTCCTCATTGACTTCCCAAATTCCTCCCTGACAGACTGGTGTGCAGGGAGGTAGCTCATCAGATAATAACAGGAGGTATTGGAATAGAATTGAAGACAACTCAAAAGAAGTTTTGGCTAGTCTTTCCCATACAGATTGGAAGGTTTTTGCCTACTCAACCTGGGTCATTCCAAGGTTTAAGTTGTCGCTCTAGAGGAAGTCAAKTTGGTGAATCTCGAACATAGGAAGCATGACCCTTATAAAAAAGTGTTAAKCCACATGGCTCACTGTAGCATGAAAGCATTTGAACATGAGGAATCCCCTCAYGATGACATTTTCAAAGGGGTCAAAACCTATGAGGAAGTGTTAGACAGGGTACAGGTGTTATCATCCGATTTTCAAACCAGTCTTCTAACTTTCCAGAGACACAGACGAAGTGTTTTGCCCAAAGTGTTGCAGGGCGAAGCAACAACATCCCCTCCAGAACAAGAAAACATTCCCCCAGGCTTCGGACAGAAAGCACGGAATAAAGAAGACACCAAGGAAAACCCACAAGAGGTCGAAGGGTCTTCACAAAACAAAGAAGTCCCATAGACARAGAATCTAGGAGTAGAAGCAGAAAAAGGTTCTGAGACACCTTYCGAGTCTAGTCAATCTACCCCCCCTTCATCATCTACTATTCATATTGATACTCCCAAGACAACAGGGGAAACAAAATCCATAGAGTTGGGTAATCCCATCACTTCCTTGACCCCTTTACAATCTACTTTTGGTTTCCCTAAGTTAGGAGTCATATATGCTAGCGACCTCGACCCTATCTCCTGAGAAGAAATTCCTCTCTCTGATTACTTCTTCAGTAAAAAGAGGAAGGTTGTATTAAAACAGGAGATGTATATGAGAGAAGGTGGTATGGTAAAGAAACACAGAGTGCTAGTGAATGGGAAAAACTTGGAAGAGGGAAATTTCGCTATAGATGTGGTGAGCTCCATGGGAGCGCTGGCAACATTAAATATTTTCATTGTTAGCAATATGAGAGCAAGGTTGGAACAAAGTAACCGCAGGATAACCCAAATGCAATATCAACTAAAAGATACCGAGAAAAATATCAAAGAAGAAATAAATAAAGGTCTATAGCAGGATAGAGCTGCTGACAAGGAAGAAATTCAATTGCTTAAGTCAAGTCTAGATGAGATGAACGAGAAGATGCAAACTAGCCAAATACAAGTTATTCGGCAAGAAGAACTGGTAAGACAACTACATGCTAAATTAAATTTAATAAAATGCTAGGTTATAGACCTGAAAGTTTTTCAGGACCAATCAAGGGAAATACATGCGAAGATAGAAGCTGAGCAACAGAAAGTAATCTCCCAAGTAGAGATTATTCAGAATTATTTTCAAGAAACAAGAAATGCTTTTGATAACATTATTTTTAAATAAAAAGAAGCTAAAGCAGCAAGGGCCACTTTCCAAAAGGCATTTTTATGTTCTGAAAAATGAAGAAGTATAAAAAATTATAAATCGTTCTGTCACAGAGCAGATTAGAGGCGATATCATGCTCACGGAATGGGAAAACAACATAGCAAAATATAAGAAAATAGTCAAAGAAATCAAAGATGATTGCCAAATAATCTTTGATTTATTGGACAAGTAATCATTAGGTATTGGAAGAGACAATTGCACTGGGCAATTAGGACAGATAAACATTGTAAGACACCGGTTGAATTTCAAAGAGGGTTTGGACGAAATTCAGTTGGAAATTTCACAATTAAAGGAAATTGATGTTACCCTAATAGACAAGTGGCTAGTGAAACCAAACTTGAAATTTCAATCAATCAAGTTTGCTGGTCAGGAAATTGAATATCGGCTTCCAGAAACTCAGAGAAAATTCTATTTATTTGAAGCAAAAGGATCTACCAGAGTTTCCCAGAAACTTCGTACATTTTCTTGAAAAATCTATTGAATGTATCAGGTCAAAAGAAGGAGATACTTCAGTAAAACAATGAAGTATAATTTTAAAAACTTATATTATTGAGATGATAGGAAAATAAATGATAATCATGAAAATGGTTGGAGTTTGCAATTCTTATAACTGTTTTCCCCTCGGACTTAGGAGATCACCAACCAACAATCATCAGGGGTCTGGTATAAATATAATTTCAGGATACTGAGAAAAGGGCTTTTTCTGGGCGCACTGTAAAGAAGAATTTGAAGATATTTTTGAATTAATACGAATACAGATTGAAGATTCCAGATCTTGTCAAGTTTGAGTTATATGTTTCTCCATTGTTTCATATTTTTCATATATCTTTTTAATGAATGCTTAACTACAATTTAGTACAACCTCTACTGTGTTAATTAATTATTCTTTCAATTTAATCATTTATAGCCTTTCCTCTGTATCATCTATTAGCAGATACAAGACCTGCAAATGTTTTAGATTTCAATATCGTATGCTTCATTAAGAGTTCTTCCTAACTATTTTTCTTCTTCTGTCACAAAGTGAGATTCCTCTTCAATTGATGCCTCACCTTTTTCAGCAGCTCTATGTTTTCTTTTGATTTCATACACATTCCATTTTTTAAATTTAACTCAGATACCAGAAACGGATTTTAGTTTCGTCATACTATTAATTCAAGGTTTTTGGAGTTCTTCTTATATGTTTGAAATAGAAATAGAGAACCTTTAAAGAAAACACAAAATCTATCCTTTTAGTCTCCTTCCCTCATGTCTGTTCCAGTTACACGACAACCTAATATCGAACCTAGACTATCGGATCAAATGAGCATTGCTTTGAATTTATTTAACACCATCATACAAACAACAAATAACCGGGTTGAGTTAGAACGTTCATGGGCAGTAATTGAAAAAGACATTAGCATCCAAGAAAACTGGGAAGCTAGACAGTGACAATTAAGGAATCAATCATAGCCCTTTCATGCAACCTACCTTTTATCCTTAACCCTCTCTTTCTTTTCAGATGCCTTGACGATGCACTTTAGAGCCTTAAAGTACAAACTCAGGAACAACATAACCAATATGCCAACCAATAAGAGCCCAATAATATGATGTTGGGCTACACACAAACTGTAGTATTATAGAAATCCCAACCTTGCTCTATCAAGCAGGCCCAAATATTGATGATGAAATCCACAAAACTAAATATAGGGTTTCACATCTTATTTCTTGAAACAAACAATAACTCTAAATCATCTTTAAATCTAAAATAAGAATAATTCAAAACAAATGGACAAGTTGAAACCCTAGATTTGAATCCTTCTAAAATCATAAGCCATAACCCATTAACTCCAAGTGGATTCAAACCAACACCAACAAGAGGTATATGCCCCAGACAATTGTCTCAATCAAACGGAGTTGCCATTATAATGAGCCGAAATAATTATTCGATATTTCCTTTTGAACCATAGTAGTGCACACTACATGTTTCCATTTTATATTGTTTTAAAAAAAAATCCATACCAAATGCAAAGAAACCAATGATGTTCGATACCGGACCAAAACCATAGCAACACTAGAATGCAATCAATGCTGGTAAGATTATATTTCACTCATTTTTTTTTTCCTTTCAAACCAAAGTGTAACGTAAGTTGCAATGTAAAACCCAGGTCATAAGTATCACTAGCAATCAAAACCCATTCATTGTTTCACTTCGTACTTAACCAAAAACATATGACAACTCGTTGATCCACGCACAACAAAGAGTCACACTCTTAACACACATACAACATGCAACCAAATTTGAGACAATATTCAAAATTATCTGAGTAGAGTATCTTATTGATTCCATAAGAGTAAAAAATGTCTATACCTATCCAAGTGGACTAAATATCCATGAAAGAACAACCATAAATCGTTATCCAACCATCAACAAAATTCCAAACTCAAAACCCTCGACTAAGAGCAACAAATAATTTCCAAACAAGTGACAATGAGAAAAGGTTGTATACCTTAAGAAAGAAAACCAACAGAGAGTGCATTAAATATCCTTTAATTCATGTCACCTCGACAAAACCAAAAATCACTAGCCTTTCCATGATAACCAATCAAGCGTTACATGGTGGAAGTCACTGAATCACGAGGTGAGACTCAAAATCGAGCTTTGGTACCATGCATTGAAAGCTATCGAGCTCACAACCATAACATATCCCACCACTATACAACATTCACAAATGAGATAAAGTGTCAATACTTTATCATAAAACAATGCCAACTTAACAATTAAGTGACATGACATATGGTAGCCATAAGATATGTGAACCTTATTGCAAGTTGACTTCGTTCGTACTTGTATGATATTGTAAACTTAACATGATACCATTATTGTTATATGATATATATTGATATGATAGAAGTTAACCATCCTGACTTCGTTCGTACTTGTATGATATTGTAAACTTAACATGATACCATTATTTTTATATGATATATATTGATATGATAGAAGTTAACCATCCTTTTAAATATATTGTTGGAAAATGTTTAACAGGTAGCGTATGCTTGTCATTGATGGCAGGTACAACAACGAATATGGCATGAGTATAGGAAGAATGTAACAGACGGGCATCAGAAGAAGTTTGGGAAGACACTGCAGGAAGAATGTAATAGACGGGCATTAGAAGCAGTTTGGGAAGACACTACAGAGGATGGTTGGCATGCTTTATAGGTAGTATGCACTTGTCATTGATGGCAGGATCAGAGTGTGCATCGATGGAAAAATAGGAACAACGTAAGCTTAGCAGGAATTAGCGCAGAGTCGAATGCAATGCGTAGGTGTGCACCAGGGATGAGGTTAACTCATGGCTAAAGCTCAAGGGAGATAGCGTACCTAGGATCACAGGCGGATCAAAGGTCAAGGCCTTTGACACATAGAAATTATTCCAAGTAAGAAGGATGCGTAAGCTTGGAGGAGAAGCGTCAGTGATCATTGGATCCCATCCCGAATTCTTGATGACCGTCAGATCTCAATATAGACAAGAGGAGCGCACAGATATGGAGGATAGATCTCGGGCATTAGATCCGAGCACAGGGTCCGACCACCATTGGATCGAGGAGAACCTACACGTTCTTTAAAGTGCAAGGAGTAGAGGGCTCACAGAATCCCAAAAGAAGGAGGACCATCCATCTTCAGGTAGGACACATGGGGATAGATTGTCAGTTCGCTGACTGGAGAGTCAAAGGAACGATGTTCCCTAACCTCTCAAAATCGCGATATCTGAAATCACGATTTAATCTCAGTCGTTAGATTAAGGTTGAATCTGGACTATTGATTCCAGTCCATGTCAAAGTTTCGGGGATTGAAAGTTGGAGATGTCAAGTAATATCATCCACAGAAATCCTGATTTCGCGATATGCAAAATCGTGACTTAATCGCAGCCGTTGAATCAAGATCAGATCTGGACCATTGATCCAACTCAATATTGGAGTTTCGCGAATCGCGACATGGAGAGGGAAAAGAAAAAATGCAACAAGAATTGTGAAATCATGATTTAATCACAGCCATTGAATCAAGGTCTGATCTGGACCATCGATCTCAGTCCATTTCGGAGTTTCGCGGATCGAGAGTTGAAGATGTCAAAGAATAATAACCATAGGAATCTCAAAATCACGATATGTGATATTGCAATTTAATCGCAACCGTCAGATCAAGATGTGATCTGGACTGTTGATACGACTCCATTACAGAGTTTTGTGGATCAGGACTTTGAAGTGACAAAAACACTGAACATCAAGAGTGTCGAAATCGTGATGTGTGAAATCCCGACTGAATCTGAACCGTCGGATCAAGATGTGATCTGGACTATCGATCCAGCTCACATCAGCATAC
>SNQJ01S0016085.1:0-14466 GCA_010110895.2 Picea sitchensis
TCTCTCACTGATGTGTCCAAGGGCTGTGACCACAGCCTTATTCATAAGGTGCTTTCGTGATTTCGCATTTTGCGATTTTCGACACTATGCTTCGTTGACCCCAAGTCATCGAAATTTTGATCACTTGCCACATGTCCTGTGATTCCATGGTCCAAATCTAATCTTGATTCAATGACTACGATTGAATCGCGATTTCATGATTTCAGCATTCTTGATGCATTGAGTTCTTTGCCTCTCTATGTTACGATTCGCGAAACTTCGATATGGAGTGTGATCAACAATCCAGATATGATCTCTATTCAACGGCTGCGATTTAATTCACGATTTTGCATAACGTGAAATCTGGATTCCTGTTGCATTGTTTCTTTGACAAATGCAACACGCGATCCTCGAAACTCCGTCATGGTGTAAGTCTGCTGACATCACATGTGTTAAATAACTACCATGTGTCACCCTGATTCGTGACTTACATGTGCTTGGCATGTTGAATCGGTTTGACACTTGTCATTACCTGGTTGTGCCACATGTTCCTAGCTGATGTGGTCTGCTGACGTGAGTCTAGTCGATGGTCTAGATCACATCTTGATCTCACGGTTCAAATTCAGTCAGGATTTCACACATCCCGATTTCAGGATTCTTGATGTCAATATTCTTTGACATCTCCAACTCATGATCCTTGAAACTTCGTCATGGTGTAAGTCTGCTGACGTCACATGTGTTAAATAACTTCCATGTGTCACCCTGATTCGTGACTTACATGTTCTTGGCATGTTGAATCGGTCTGACACTTGTCATTACCTGGTTGTGCCACGTGTTCCTAGATGACGTGGTCTACTGACGTGAGTCGGGTCAACGGTCTAGATCACATCTTGATCTGACGGTTCAGATTCAGTCGGGATTTCACACATTGCGATTTCAGGATTCTTGACGTCAATATTCTTTGACATCTCCAACTCTCGATCCCCAAAACTCCGACAGGGAGTCGAATCAACGGTCCACATAATCCCCTTAGATGGACGGTCCTCCTGCTTTCGGGATTTGTGAGCCCTCTACTCCTTGCACTTTTAAAGATCGTGTAGGTTTTCCTCGATCCAACGGTGGTCGGACCCTGCACTCAGATCTGACGCCTGAGATCTATCCTCCTCTTCAACGCGCTCTTCTTGTCTTTATTCAAATCTGATGGTCATTGGGAATTTGGGATGGGATCCAATGATCACCAACGCTTCTCCTCCAAGCTTACACATCCTTCTTACTCGGAAGAATTTCCAAGTGTCAAAGGCCTCGACCTTTGATCCGCCTGTGATCCTAAGTACGCTATCTCCCTTGAGATTTAGTCATGAGTTAACCTCATCCCTGGTGCACACCTACGCACTGCATTCGACTCTGCGCTAATTCTTCTTGAGCTTACGTTGTTCCTGTTTTTCCATCGATGCACACTCTGATCCTGCCATCTTCACTGTTGTACTTGCCATCAATGATGAGCATACGCTACCTATAAAACATACCAAACATCCTCTGCACTATCTCTTCTGTTCTTATCGAGGTTGCTCTGCAGCTTCTTCCCAAAATACTTCTGGTGCCCGTCTGTTACATTCTTCCTGTATTTATGCCATCTTCATTGTTGTACTTTCCATCAATGACAACCTGTTAAACATTTCCAACACCAACCAACAATTGGTCTGAAACTATGGTGACATTACTGATCATGCCAGTAAAATGGTCTAAAGGTATCGTGTAGGTAACAAACGTTTCAGGCACTTGTGATGCCATAGGTTGATTAGAACTCATTCCTAGTGTGCCATAAAGCTCGTGTACTAAAGAATGGGAAGAACTAGGATTAAAAATTCCAGCAGTGTGAGTTAGTGTTCTAAATGATTCACTTTGAAAAAGTGGATCATCTACTCTAGATCCTACGTTAGGTCCAGTAGGTACTTCAGTGTTTTCAACAAAAACAATTTCTCTCGATGAGTTCATCTGGAGCAAATGTGTGTCATGTCTGATACGCAATAACGGATTTGGGGGAAGTCTGAATGCCTCTAAAGAATCTGAAACAATTCAAAATCCCTCTAAAGAGTGTGAGCTTCCAACCTGTGAGTCTACTTCGTTATTGACTGCTCCCTCAAGAGAGCCCTCTGGTGAGTTAGGAAGAAAATTAAGGTAACCTTCTTTATCGTTTGGGGGTATCCCTTGCATCCTACGTGAATGGTGAAGACCGATGTTGGTTGTACCAAATAAAGAACAAAAAAAATCTATGGTGAACTAGAGAACAATCAACACTCACTACTAAAATCTAGAAATAAAACCAAGCAAGCAAACCTTCGTATTTCAAAGTCACTAGTTGGTGATGAAATACAGCGTCGTGAAATTAAGACAAGAAGGGGTTGGGATAAGGCAGGTGGAAAATTTAGGTTAACGATCTACTTAATGGACTTACACCCTGGTGCAAGCTCCCACACATAATCGTGGGAGTACCCTCCAAGGAGCCCAAGTGATTTTGGCCAACATCGATTCTAGATACCGTGAAGACTTTCCCCTCCACAGTCACCTCATGTAAATACCCTAAAGAGATAGGCTACTAAGGTTACCAACTACACCAATGATTCTTGGGGAAACAATCGACATTCTGATCCACACGCAAAGGCAGGGTATCTAGTCTGAAATCAACTCGAGGAGTTCCCACAAATAATCATGGGTATACTCTCAAGTGACCCCCAATAATATGCACAATATCCACACTAATACCAACAAATCAGGGTGAGTAACTCTTCCAGTCCTAATGCGACCTCATGATTGACCCTTGTGTTAGAAGGGCTTTGCAGGAAAAAATGTAGCAATTGGATTTGAACTCTCCCTATCACAAGATACTATTGTGTGTTTTGATGCTTTGGAGAGTGTGGCTTACAACCTATTCCAAAGTGCTATCCTAGATAATTTTGGTGAAGAGAATTCCTAGAAAATAAAAGTTAATAATGAATTTTAAAATTATGTTGTATTTTAAAGGCTGTTGTTTACTCAAAAGGGAGATGGGAATGAAACTAATGATGTTGTGACCTTGACCCAATAAAATGAAAGAAGATATGAATGTGCATCTTTCAATTCAATGAACTCTAATTACAGTAGGGAGAAGGTATTTCTTTTCAAGGGAAAAATCTATGAAATTCAATTTCTCAATTCTTGAATGAACAAAATCCCAAACAATCATAAGCTACAAAATTTACCAATTCCTCTCTTAATAAAGTATTTTGAATGAAATAATTTTCTTATGAAATAGTACTAAGAAGAATAAATGATTTCAGTTCTTCCTTTCCTAAATCAAATCAGAGATATAATGACGAAAGGAAAGCACAATCCAAGAAAATTAACACACTCTCAACAAAATTTCCAAATCAAACTTGTAATGTAGACAAAAATGAAAAAGATAAGAAATCCTTTTGTCAAATGCAAACAAAAATGTATTTCAATCAGAAAAAAATCTGGAAAGTAAAATCAATACAAAACCTCAAATAAATCAAAGAGCTTTTGTTAAACAAGCACTCAGATCAAGATTCAGAGATTATATCCCCGTGACAAAGATCAAAAAGAAAAAACTTGCAAAATTATATCTTTGTCAATTCACTAGGATAAACACTTCTAATTTTATGGTTGTATCTATACTGTATTTTTAATAGAATAGCTCCATAATTTACAAAAAAAAATTATGGTTGTACAAAAAATTAGGAATATTGTAAAATGACATTTTCTCAAATAATATCTCTTCACCAATGAAGGAAAATAATTTAAAATGATATTCATATAAATGTGATTTATTTTGAACAAAGTAGATTGATATCAAAACAAAGATTTGTCAACTCCAGGCATGCAGAGATCAAAATATAATTCATAATGGTTTAATAAAAACTTAAATATCTTGTCTATGAATTGAATTGAATGTTAACATTAAATACTAAGATAATGGGTTTGAACATAGTTAAATGGTCTCATAGGATCTTCTTCAACATCACCAATAAATGAAAACTCTCATGAATAAATGATGTGTTTATTTTTATTTTTAGTGATTGACATCTTAATAATAATAAAAACATCTAAATAATCATAACCTCATTAAAAATATTTCAAAATGTTCATCGTGCAATATGTGATAAATATGGCATAATAAAGAAGTTATATCCTTTATAGGTGTGATAAATATGGCATAATAAAGAAGTTATAGCCTATATAGCTATTGTTCAAAAAACTATATGAAATATGTTTGCAAATAGTCTAAGTCAATCAACTTTGACTAATTGAAGTAAAAAGGAACTCTCTACAAACTTTTAAACCTTTTACGCTCTACAAACCTTTAAACATTTTACGTTCTACAAACCTTTAAACCTTTTAGTGTAAATTACTGAGCAGGTGTGTGTCACCACCAACAATTTTTCTATGTTAATTGCATAATGTAACTTTTGGGTAATTAAATCAAACCTTATAACAAATTCATTGAATATCAATGACTTGGGGGTTTTCATCTTATATTAATAATTTTTACATGAAATTGTTATATATGTATATGAAATTCATGTTGTATAGTGTCGACTTAAAAACTTATATATAATATATATTATAGAATATTGAATATTATGTATTCTTCTTATTATTTAAAATATTTTTCTTAATATTTAAAAATTATATAATATGTATAAATTTTATATGAATTAAAGATCATATGTTATTAATTTCCTTAGAACAAGTATGATTCTAATATTTCTTCTATGTAATATATCGCACGAGTTTAATGTTCCTATATTTTTCACAAAGAAAACACTTAGATTATTTTTTAAAAACTTCGGAAAAACTTTCTTTTCATAATGTGTCAAACACAAAGAAACCCTGTCATGCGACAGACATATGTTAATTTGTCAAACATAAAAATGCGTTGAAATGTGTCGCACGTCTCCCTATCATCACAATGTGACGACCATTTCTTGACATTGCAATGTGATGCACATATCTCGATGTCGCAATGTGAAAAACATTTTCAAATATTGGAATGTGTAGAACACAGTAACCTTGAAATCTACCAAACATTGTAACGTTAGAATATGATGAACATTTATAAATGTCGCAATGTGATGAACATAGTCATGTCTTCACAATGTGACGAACATAAAGGAATATCACATTTCGAGAAACATAGCCTTTTCATCGCAATTTGATGAACATAGAACTATCATGACAAACATAGTAATGTTGCAATTTGACAAATACATACAAACATTGCAATGTAATGAACATAGCCCTAGTGTCGCAATGTGATTAACATAAATGGACATCGTAATGTGATGACCATAGTAACGTCACAATTTGACAAACATACATAGATATTGCAATGTGACAAACATAGCCTTTTCATCACAATGTCACGAACACTGCCCTATCATCACAAACATAGTCTCTTCGCAATATGACAAACATAAATAAACATCACGATGTGATGAACATAGCCATGTCATCGCAATGCGTCAAACATAAATGGATGTTGCAATGTGATGAACATAGTAACATCGCAATGTGACAAATGTATGGACATCACAATGTGATAAACATTTCCTTGTCGTCACAATATAACAAACATACACAGATGTAGGCATTTGATGAACATATCCCTACCATTGCAATGTGAAAAACATTTCCTTTTCATCACAAACATAGTAATGTTGAAATGTGACAAACATATACAAACATCAGAACGTGATGAATATAGCCTCATCGTTGCAATGTGATGAAAATAAATGGACATCGCAGTGTGACTAACATGGCATTTTCGTGAAAATGTGACAAACATAAATAGACGTCGTAATATGAAAAACATAGACCCTTCATCACAATGTGACGAACATATCCTTACATTGCAATATCATGCACACATCGTGGTGTTGTATTTTGACAAACATTTCCAAACTTTGCAATGGGACGAACACAATCCATTGTCGCAATATCATGTACACAACCCCATGTGGCAATGAAACGAACATTTCTCTACCTCCCAATTTGATGAACATAATCCAAACATGTCTGAATGTGGCGAACATAGCCCTGTCATCATAATGTGATGAACACTGCACTATGATCATAACAAACCCAATCATGTCGCAATGTGATAAAGATAGTCGTGTCGTCGCAATGTGCTGAACATAAATGGATGTCGCAATGTGATGAACATAGTAACATCACAATGTGATAAACATAGTCTCATCATCGCAATATAACAAAACGACACAAATATAGCAATGTGATGAAAATAGCCATGTCATCGTAATGTGATGAACATTGCCATGTCATCGCAAATATAGTAATGTTGCAATGTGACGAACATATACATACATCGCAATGTGATGAACATAGCCTCATCATTGCAATGTGATGAACATAAATGGACATTGCAGTGTGACTAACATGGCCCTTTCGTCACAATGTGACGAACATAAATAGATGTCGTAATGTGATGAACATATCCCTGTTGTCACAATATGACAAACATATTCTCACATTGCGTCGTATATCAACCAATTTTATAAAGTGGTTGTTCAAACTATAAAGTTGTTCATATTATAATGTGACAAACATATCATCACATTGTGCACATTATAAAGTGGTTGTTCACATAATAATGTGATGAACATATCCTCATGTTAGCGTCGGAAGTCACTCCTGGATTGCTTGCAAGAGAAGAGCCCGACACCCATCAGTTTAATGTCACGATTGTTTTCTAATAGATGATCAGATGGACAGAGACTCGGGGAAATATCATTCTAACTCAGGGACTGGGTCTGGCATGCAAGGAACAAAGGAGGTCTGGATCTAACTTCAGCCAATGGGTTAATTAAAAGGTGAATAGGTGGAATACTTGGTAAGAAAGGTGAACAAACAACTTTGGGCAACAGGCTTACAGCAGTTTGCAGAAGAAAGAATCTGAATGCAAGATCCACTTGGTTCAGGGTCTCAAGAAACTGAAAGGGGACTTGACTGGATCCTCCAATTCCAAGCCACTCAGCGTTGGGAAAATCACAAGAACTGATTAGAGGCAGCACAACTGTTACAGTGATCCATTACAACATCATCCTATAATAGCTACAGCTCGACTGGACCCTCCAATTCCGAGTTGCTCCAACACAGTGTAAACAAAGGCATGAAAGAAACTGGCATTCATAAGGCAAGAAGTCTCAAAAGTCCATACATAACCAGATTAACAGTGCTTCTTTAAAACTTTACAACTGGGAGCTCTGCTCAACCATCGATCTCCCTTAAAATACAAAGACTGAGTTTATATATATACTCAGAGAAAATCGCCTAACAGAGGCGTGCTCAGTCGCCCAAGGCTTGGTGTCCCTTCAGTCAAACTCGTACTGATATTTTTATTTAAGTGCCATCTTAACTATGCATGGCTCCTGTAAGGAGGGAAGCTGAACCATTAAGTGTTGGGCTAGCGTGCGCAGACTTCTCTGTCGAGTTGAGGACTTCGGCATGGAATTTTTGAGAAAATCGATACACATGACTTCCTAGGGATGATGGTTTGCCAAGCCCTCTGTCCCCCCACTTAATGAATGAAATGAGGTTTCAACCACCATCTCTTATCGTCATTAACTTTAGACGAGAAACAGTATGGAGATCGGATCCAATGGCGCTCAGAGACCGCGACGATCCTCTCTGTAACTAAACTTCGCGCTTCGGCCTTCTTTACGCAGCTTCTCTCCTTTTCCAAGTGACCACGGACTGTGACCACGTGCCTGTTCCCATGGAGCTCTTCATTGTTCGCGAATATGAAGGGGCTGATCCTTGCTGATCGAAATCGCGATGAGCGATATGCCGAGACGGCTCAATCTGGTGCCACGCGTCCTTCAAATCTGACGGTCCTAAACTCACCCGACATTGCCGTGGGCCCCAGGTCCCGAATGCTCTTGCTATTTTGCGTATCGGGATATGATGGACCTATTATTTGCGCTTTGAAACCGCGATGGGCGAAAAGGAGGGGAGCTTAATCGCACGCCAGGTGTCTGCCTCAAATGGATGGCTGAGATTGCCCCCCTGATACTGTGGGCCCAATCTTTGAAAGTTCTTTCCCTTTCGTGATTCGTGAGTTCGTGGATGGGAGGAGGCTGCTCCTCATGCTTCAAAGTTACGACAGACGAAATGACGACATGGCTTGATCATGCACTATGCGTCCCCTTGGATGGATGGCTCAGATCTTCTCAGCAATACTGTGGGCCCGAGCCTTGGACGCCTTCGGCACTTCGTGTCGCGCGGCTGGAAGGAGCTAGTCCTTATGCTTCAAAGTCACGATGGGCGAAAAGGCTAGGAGCCTAATCGCGCACCACGTGTCCCTCTGGATGGACGACTGAGATCTTCTTGGCAATATTGTATAGCTCTTTTTTACTGTCGGTGCCCTCCACACGTAATCGTCGACTAAGGTTTAAGTGCTAGCGCCTCTCGCTACTCGTAACCTCGCAAGTTGGAGAGTCGAACCTTGGCAGTCTCCCTCCGCGAAATCCCGAGAGGCGATGGCTCCTTTCCTTTCCACAATTCTCGCGACTCGCGATCTCGCGCAACCAAAGGATATGATCCGCCCTCCGAACTCACGAACCCCGAGTTCAAGAAATGGACCCACGCATCAACTGATTGTGATTAACGACCCTCGTTACTTCGCGAGTTCTCCACGGAGACTTCTGACCGTTCACCTCTTTGAAAACTTCTGCGCTATACTTGGCGTGACTCGGCTGACTGCAATTACCCACCAACCGTTGATGTGCTTCGCAAAATAGACCTTGGATGCTACCGACGACATTTTGCCCGCTCGCTTGGCCTACTACTTGGAAAAACATGGATTCTCCCATGCTACGCTTGAGCATTTCGTGTGCAATCTACAACCGTGGGTGCTTCTGCACCAAATGACAAAAATAATCGCTAACACCTCACATTGCGTCAATCAACCTATAGCAACTACTTTTCACATTATAATGTTAACAACCACTTTATAATGTATACATATTGCGTCGATCAACATATGATCAACATATATTAGCCACTAATAAATAATGTAGTGAAAATATTTCTTATTAAATCTCAAGTTGAACTTCAATTATTAATTTACTATCTCTAAAACAAAATCCAAATATAAAATAAAACTAGTATTCCAACAAATTAATTAAAAAAAAATTGTTCACTACTATATAAATAGTAGTTTGTCCTTTGCATTGCCCTCAACAAAGTTCCAACTTCTTGCCATGCTTCGTTCTTTCGCAAGTTCTATTTAACTTGTATTTGCTGCAAATTGTTATATTTGAGAAATCTTGGAATGTCAAACCGAAACCTAAGTGCAACATTCTTCTCCATATGCGAATCCTGTCTTTGAAAATAAGTTGTTGTGGCTATAAGTGCCAAATCTTCTTCATGTCCGTGACTAAGCTGCCATGAACTCCTAGTTTGTTAATCGTATGGAAGATTTATGTGTTTAAAATTAAGTAATAATTTGAAAATAATTGAGTAGAATAAGTTTGAGCAAGTGTAATGGTTAAGAACATGTATTTCTTCCTAAAAAATCATAGATTCAAATTGAGAAAGGGTAGAGTATGTGTACCTCCATAAATTTTAGCAATTCCTTTATCCCACAAACAAGAAACTCTCATATACCAATTTCACCCTAAAATTAAACTATTATTATTAATAATATAACTAAACTTAACCATAACCATAAATGAATTAAAACAAACTGTTGTAATATAAAGACGTGACTGCTGTAAATCTAAAGGACGTGACTTTTCCCAATGCTAGTACATAGCATCATAATTCAAAGACCGGACTTCTGACTCGTTATGTGACTCAGAAAATCACATGGCTTACGATTTAGAGGACCAAATCGCCTCCCATACTAATTCGGCCAAGTTCTGTAGACTCTCTGGAAGAGAAAACCCAGTTCATAAAATTCCACCTAGCTGGGGGAAACGTATGTCCTTAGTTACTATAATATATATAAGTATATGTGTGAGAGAATATAACTCTATTTATGTGTGTGTCAGTCAATTATGTAATGCGTTATGTTGTGATTTTAACAAGTGGAGATTATAGGGTTTCCAGTTGCGGATGTGTTTATGTGGAGAGATAAGAAGGTATCGGCTGTGTCCCTGCTTCTTGCAACAGTGATATGGTTGCTGTTCGAATGCATCAAGTATCATTTGGTTCCTCTCATTTGCCATTTTCTCCTTATTTACATCCTCGCTGTGTTTATATACAACAATACAGTTGAGATCATGAGTATCACCAGGTAATCCTGCACCCTTCTTCTAGCGTTGCAAACGTATGATCTTATCTCTGGGAGTTATCTCTGATCTTTTGTTTACATTACAGATTTGCCCCACCTCCTATTCCGAAGATTAGTATTCCCGAAGAAGTTATTCGAAATGCTGCGTATTTTCTGAGTGTTAAAGCCATTCTTTTGTCCGAAATTATAATCGACATTTTATCAGCCAAAAACCCAAAGAAATTTGTCGCGGTAATGCATATAATTATTGAACCCTCCACCATCTAAATTTCAGTAATGTTTTGTTCTTTGGACATGTATCCCGTCTGATACCTACTTAAACCGTAAGTGATCAATACAGGTTTTTGCATGCCTATCGATAGTGTCCGAGATCAGTAGTTGGTGCGATGGTCTTACTCTACTTTATGTTGGTGAGTAAGATTAGATAGCGTTTTTTTTTTTCTCATAAATAACGAAGAATGAGCATCTTTTGGGATATCGAGCACCCAGCTGGCTGTTAATTTACTGACTGTGGGGGGTTTTTGGTCAGGTTTTGTGATTTCTTTGACAGTACCCTTCGTTTACCATAAATACAAAGATGGGATTGATCGATTTGGACACACAACCACCGTGGAAAAGAAGAAGCGTTACATGGAAATGAAGAACCGTTACATGAAGATTTCACACAAAGCAGCTGCAGAAATAAGAAAGCTATATAGGTGGTGTGCAGAGAAAGTCACGAGGAAATGAAGAAGCAGTACATGTGGTTCAATGAGACAGTGCTTAGAAAGATTCTAAGGGGTCGAGTGAAGTCAGAATAAATTAATCCCTTCTTTTGTTTTTTCAAAAAACTTTAAATAATGGTAAAACGATTATTACGCCCCAAGGCCTACACCTATTGACAATGGGCAGATTTAATAGGGGTTTAGTGCTTAATAAGTTTTCTATGGACAGTATTAAATATGGCTGGAATATTCTTAGTAGTCACACAAAATAAATCACTGTGATTTCAATCATTAACTTCCTAGCTATTATAAAGACATCAGTTTATGTGTTTACTTTTTTACATTTACCTAATCATATTTAAAAATTACTTTGATAACTAACTGATTGATAAATTAAAATATTAACACGAGATAAATGAAGCCCAACAGTTTATTTATTAATCAATAATAAAATTTAATAAATTCTTTACCAGCCGATACTTTTGGGAGTTCTCCAGCTGCTGTATTAGCAGCTGTGCTAGTATATGAGCATTAAGATGAAATCATTTAGCTCAGGCCACGTCCTATGGGCTTCTGTGATAAATAAAATTCAGATTGTGAGTGTTCTTAGCTTTTTTTTTGTTATATAAGAAGTTTTTAAATGTTGTGAAATTGATTCTGTCATTTCTATGAACATTAAAGAAAACAAGTGATATTGTAGTGATGATGAAGATGTTTCTGTTAAATTCTTTTTGTGTATATGTTTGAATTAATGTATAAGTTTGAATTATATTATTGTATGTTAGTATTTTGAGGATGTTTCTAAAACTCAGTGTTGTAGGTGAAGTGGTGAAACATTACTTATTAAATAAAACCAACAAATAATAACATTCTTTTTTGTTATAATGTATGAAAACATAATTCTCTTAATTAAATCATCAACATAATAGTTACATAGGTTAACTATTACTAGATATTTTTTAAAATCAATTTTGATGAAGTGGAAGGAAAAGTAAAAACTATTGATTATTGGAATTATTAATAAAAAAAAATTAATAAGGAAGAAACTGATCAATGATTAATCATTGATAAAATTTAAGAGGATGATAACATACTCATAATTGAATTTACAAACAATTGGGACCAAACCCTTAATGTATATCATTATCTTTTTAAACCTTTAATCCTTTAAAAATTGTCAAAATTAGGTTCATGTGAAAAAGTTGAGTAATCCACTTCACATGGTATACATGTCCTCTCCCCTCATGGTAGGAAAGATTGAATCAATGGTCCCTATGGCAGAGGAATAAGCTTATGATAGAACTTATTTCATGGATAATCTACTAGGAAGTGTAGCTATGAGTTCTCATTGTAGTTATAGAGATATGTAAAGATAGTCTGATTTTAGATATAGAAAACTATAGAGATACTTTGGCTAGGGTATATATAGAAGAGGAAACTTCTAAAATATATTAGGAGATAACATAACATAAATTGAGATGGAAAAAAGGTGTGTGAGAAAGGAGACATCAAGACATCAAAAATAAATACCATTATCTTAACCTTAATCCTCTCTAGATTTGAACTTACCTAAAAACATGATTCTTAACTATTAAACCAAATCAAACTGTAATATAATTTAAAATATCTAAAAACTTTGCTATATAAATTAATTCTAAAAAATAATCTTATTTAGATATATAAACTATCTACTAATTCTATTGATTTATGGCATATAACTTAAAAAAATGTTATCCTATATTATATTTTTATAAAATTATATTTAATAAATCAATCCAATCAGCCGATAGTTTCATGGTTAATATATTAGTAAATTAGTTTGATTTATTAATAATAACAGTTTAGTATAATATGAAATAATGTTTTTTAATTATAATAAATAAATATGTATATTTATATTTTAAGAAGTTTTTAAACAATTTATTAAATAATTTTTTAATGTAATGTATTATATTTATTTTATTTACATTTTTTCCTCAATAATTGAATCAAATAATTTAAATTTGATAAAAATAATAATGTTATTAATTAATCAAATTAATAAATAATGTTAAAATAAATTATTTACATAATTTTTTAAATTTCTGAAAAATAATAATATTATTAAACAATCAAATTAATATATAATTTTAAAAAAAATATTTATATTTTATAATGTTAAAATTTATGATATAAAAGAAACACGCTTAGTAAATGGTATGCAATGAATGTTAATAACATCATGTAATAACTATTAATATTAATAATTCATAATTACTATTTACTCATAAACAAATTCATAAAAAGTCTTAAATTAAAATGATTATTAATCAATATTATTTTAATTTATCATTTATTAACTTATAGAACTTTAAATATTATTATTATAAACATGTTTTCACAGTGATATTGTGAAATAATTTTAAAAATATTTATTATGTTTTAAAGATAAAAAAAATAAAAGGCATATCTCAGTTTTTAGCTTCCATACCAAGGCCACTATATAACAAGCCTCCTTTAGGAGTCGATTTGAAAATTTTATTTAAAGAACAACTTTCTCACTTGTTGGTTCTTCTCTTTAAGGAGTAAATAGTTTACTTTGGTTTTGTTTGGGTTGTTCATTGGACATAATGACAATTGGATTGGATTGATTCTCTGAGGAAGCCACTTATTGGAGAAATGTGTAAACCTATCTCTCACATATACAAAACAATATAAATTTTTAATTATGTGTTTCATTGTTACATTTATTTTTTCAAATTCAATGCATAAGGTATGTATTGCATTATCCAAGCCAAAACAAAATAATTGGATTATTTTACCTAAGGATACGTCTTTTTTACAAAACATTCTCTATTCCACTCCATTATAAATATTGATGATGCTATATATTCCACTCTATTATAAATATTGATGATACTATATAAGTGATACTATATAAGTAACGAATATGTACACTTTAAATTAATAGTGATTTGACATTAGACATCTCTTCCAATTTTTTTGTTAAGTGTACCAACTCTTTTGGAATGTTTCCATTAAAAGAATTTTTCTCTAGCTTAAACTTAAATTTTTAAGGAATTTAATTTATTTGGGTATTGTACTTATAAGGTTGTTCTCATTAAAGCTACAAATTTTGAGATTGTGTAATTGCATATGACATTTGGAATGGTTAGATGACACTTATTAATGAATGAGTTGTATTATATGAGGAGATAACTCAAATACATGATATAAGATAGATTTAATAAGGATGGATCAACGTGGTCCTAGGTTAGAGTTTTAAGGTCATACTCTAACATCAATCAAAGGTATCTAATCCAATGATTCTAAAAGAACATATTCCATCTTCTGAATATTTATGGATTCTATGTACCGTGGAGATCCTATTGTCTTATAGTTTTTGCCTCACCTTCTATGGCCACCATTAAAGGGTTTTTGAGAAGGAAAATACTTTAATTAGAACCTGAAGTGGGAATTCATGGATTG
>SNQJ01S0016085.1:14593-26759 GCA_010110895.2 Picea sitchensis
TAATCGATGAATGTGTTCTCGATTCTTTCATAATGATTTTACTTCTGAATTTAATTTTAAAACATCTTCTAATTCAGATATAGTGTCTTCAATATCAATACTATGAGGCTGCAATGATTAAAAAAGGATTTGATCCATAGTGATATGATTCGTAGTGTCAAAACTCACAAGCAATATATCTCCTTATACATATACATTAAGGAAAACCATAGGGTGGTTCATGTGACATGGGATTTTCTTCCTCTTGACTAGGCCTTCCTCTCATAGAATTCATTAAGTCCCTATACTCTACATATTCTCACTATACTGAATCCCTGCAATTTAGTGGTCAAATGAAATCCATCAAATTTGAAACATTGGTGGAGAAAGTTGTATAATGCAAGAGAGCCTTTAGAAATAAGTTAGATTGGTCCACTAGTGATACCACATGCCTCTCTCAGAAAGGGAAGAATCAATTGCATGATTATTCCAGAGGAGAAGGAAAAAAAAGATGACATGGAATAAAGAATTTAAGAGGCACCGGGTATAGAGGCAACCAAGGTGACATATGTAATATTCAAAATGACTGTTGTGGAAAGAATGGGTCACATGAAGAAAATAAATATAGATTCCCAAACGAGAAATCAAATACAAATAGAATAAAAAAGAAGACAATGGTAAAGCATAGATCTCATGAAATGAAAATCACCCAAATATGTTCATTATATTGTTTCCCATTGTAATATAGTAGTAACTAAAGATTTGTTTAAAACTTCATTTTATTCTTGGAGAGATGCATGAATTCTTGACACAAGTGTAACCTACCACATGACCTTTTGGAGAGATTGTTTTGAAGAATTCAATGACAATGTAGATCGCAAAGTTTATTTTGTACATAAATCAAGTCTCAAAACTTCGGGAATTGGCAACATCAATCTTAAATCTCTTGGACTACCATATTTTCTTCTACATGATGTGATCTATATTTCTAAGCTACAAAAAAACCTTTTATCTCTTTTTCACATATGACGACAAGGCCACTCTATTCCGACAACATGGTCGTTATGACTATGGTGGAAGATGGAAGATTGACAAACATGAAATGGACATATGCCTATGTAGAAAATTCGACATACCTCTTATCATAATGAAGGTACAATGCCATCTAGTCTCTTGTGGCATGCTAGATTTGGTTATATTAATTATGACAACCTTTGTTTGTTGAAAAAGAATGGTATTTCTGGTTTACCTAATATTCCTAGAAACTTGAAGAAATTTGATGATTGTGTCCTTGGAAAGCATAAAAAACAACCATTTCATGATTCGATATCCCTATAATGTAAAAAACTGGAACATATACATTCTAATTTATGTGGCCCCATTCTTGTTCCATTTACAAATGGAAATAAATATATCATGTATTTTATTAATGTTTACACTAGGATGTGTTGGGTGTACTTGTCGAAAGATAAATCACAATATTTTGAAACTTTTAAAAATTTTCATGTATGGATTCAAGAATAATCTGTGTCTCTGTAACGAACCCAATCATTACAACTACATGCGAAGCAAAGCAAGCACAATTTTTATTTTAAGTAGGAAGAATCAACAATAAAAATTAATCAACACGACTTGACAACGAACACAACTTACACATTGAGGCAACAAACAACAATTGCCCAACATACTAGCACATCATGCAACTAGACGAAACATGTGATAATCAATGGAAACGACTACCCACCAGACACAAGAAAGACAACACTTACAAGCTAAAGGACAACATCAACAACCCGACACCTCAGCTAGACAACCAGTAACTAGAAACCTCTACAGCGTGCAAAACCAACTGCATTAAGGTGTTACAGAACCAAGTACCGACATCAATTACAATGAATAATATGCCCGCAATGGGAAGCACAAGAATCCGTATAGGTTATCATTCACATCTATCCCTCAGGGCATGCAATGATCCTCTCATCAGGAATCATGTCGTCACAAGGTGATAGGCATGACAGTAACCATGGCGCAACATAACATATCTACACCTTTAACCCAAGATAAATCCATCTATCTAGGAGATCGAATCATCTATCAAAATACATGAAGAATATATCCATGCACCCAAGAAATAAGTCGACAAGACGCAAGGGAAAATATGACTACTGTAACCATTATACATCACATTAAATTCCTAGCGCAACAAAATCTATTGCAAACATACATTCCTTAGATCAAGATAATTTTAATATCCATATTGTTGTCTATCAATAAATCTATGTCTAACAATGATAACGCAGTCTAACTGTAAAATATTTATCTATTAATAGGTGGCAGTCTAGCATTGATATCGTTTTCTAACATATATATTTGTATCTATTATTATTGATTGTCTATCATTTATTGCTTTCTATTAAATATATTTTATCGTTGAGTTAAATATATGATATAGCTATCATTTAAAAATATATGAAATCGCAGAGTAAACAAATGATAATGTTGTCATTTAAATATATGAAATGGCAGAGCAAATAAATGATAATGTTGTCATTTAAATATACAAATTTGTTGTGTAAATATATATCGTTGTGTAATATATAGATATATATTATTGTGTAATATACATATGTAGATATAAATCGCTATGTAATATTTAGATTCCTTGTGTAATATATAGATATATATTTGTTGTATAATATATAGATTCACAGTTGTGTAATAGATAGATGTAGATTCAATGTATAGTGAATGTATAGGTTCACTATGTAATATGTGCAGGATTGTTGTCAGTAAAATCACTATAACTATATCTCTTCCACACATGAAATATAAGGTCGTTGTCACTAAAATCACTATCATTATATCTTTGTCACACACTAAATATAAAAATGTTGTCAATAATTATTAAATTGCAGTCACTATATATTAAAATGAACACAGACCTGTCATTAAAGACACAGACATATCAAAAACAAAAACGCAGGCATATAATTCAAATATAAAAATGTTACCATTAATTATTAAATTGTAGTCACTATATATTAAAATGAACACGTAATCATTATTAAATACAGCCTACAAGTACCAAACAAAACTTTATATATATATATTATATATATATATATATATATATATATATATATATATATATATATATAATGAAACGAAGTTATACATTGAATGGAAATGATTTTACATTTGAAGGATAAATCTAAATTTAAATGAGTGCAGGACTCCATTGACTGTCGTAATCTATTCAGAAATTTAAATCCCGATAGTGCAACTATTCAATGTACTACACTCATTTAGTTCATGTCTTCAAATGTAAAATCGTTTCCATTCAAAGTATAAACTCGTTTTCATTCAATGTATAAAACACAGTCATTCAAAGTATAAATTCACTTCCATTCAAAGTATAAATTCATTGTTATTCAAATGTTAAAAACGCAGTCATTCAAAGTATAAATTCATTGTCATTCAAGGTATAAAATTGTTGTCATTCAAATGTTAAAAAACACATCCATTCAAAGTATAAATTTGCAGTCAATATTTACTGTCAATCAATATCCTATCAATCAGTAAAATCCTTGTCCAATGATGTTATCTAACCATAATCATTTAAGGGGAAAAGTTGTGTAGACATCGTTGTGTAATCAAGGAGAATTTTCTCAAGGCGAAGCAAGTGACTGGGAGACATTAAACATGGGATTTTTATTCAAGGCAAGTTTAATACAGGGGAGGAAACATAGCATGGTTTAATCCACAAAGAAAATGATTTTAGATCTAGACGCATATAATGGTTAGTCAACAGTAAAAATGAATTCAAAATCTCATCAGTTAAAAGACCTAGATGCACTAAAGGATACCATAACCTTTAATCTATAATCGCTCCAACCAAAAATAATGTCGGGGATGACTCCAAGAACATAAACGAAAAGAAGTAGACAATCACAGCAAGAAACAATCAATCACAGGAGTTAATCATTCACAAAGAAGGTGAAAATATTAATCATTCAACAATGAATGAATTAAAAACACAAAGATACTCATTCACAAGGAGGGCACAAGGATTAGAGAACAATCAAAAAAGAAAAATGCATAGATAAGTAAGGGATAGATAGTCGGGTGAAATTTATCCTTCACTTATTATGCATGCATAGGAAAGCAGGGCATTTGAATCTATAGGTATTTAAACAATAGAGTGATACCGTCGATTCGGCTCATGGCCGACTGCTCAGGCACAAACTAATAACTTAAGGATAAGGGACAGAAGATAAAAACACAATTTTTCTTCGTATTAATCAATAAAACAAATGTAGAGAGGTCCTTGCAATCATATTTTGGGTTCGCCATGGAAAATCAATTAAAAATACAGCGAACATAAGGCTGGGATGACTTTAAGTTCTTTGATCATAAAACGTTGGGCTCAACAAGACAATTTGTTGAAGATAAAGATGAAATCTCTGGATAGTGTTACATTGAGTAAAACATAAAATTTAACACAACAGAAGTACATTACTGAAGGCATAGGAAAAATACTTAAATTACAATTCAATACAAATATACACATGCGTATGGTAGCCATATGTGAAATCCCCAAGTCGTTTCCTCACGCGCGCTACGTCTAGCTCCCACTTGTTGACCAATGTGACCTCACCAGTACCTCCCAGTCAACGCTAGGGGTAATCTTCCTCCCCCTGAGCCCCCGAGCTGCAAAGGGCCCAGACACATAATACCAGAGAATGCTAGAACCTAGCTTGCCTTGCACGGTCGAGCTACCACTCATTACCCGAGCTGGGTATCCCAACTCCCACAAGAGAAAGTTCAGTCAAGATAAAATTTTGGCAGCGTAACATTACGCAAAAATATGAGATCCATAGTCCTCCTCCTCCATCCTTTTTATATATATTTCAAGTGATTAGTTTCCCATTAAATTCCTTTTTCATTTAATTAATTTCGAAAAACCTCCCCCATACAAATGTCGCCCATCCCCTAGTTGGAGGGGAAAATCAATTTTATTAATTAAATTAAATATTTGTGTTTCCCTTGCCCACCTAAAAGTTTTCCTAAAAACACGGCTCAGTGTCCCAATATTCCCTTACAAATCTTAAATAACTGACGCCTTACTTAATTCCTAGTTGAGTTCATAATTAGACAGTCCCAAAGACTAGATTCCTTACTAAGTTAGACATTCATATTTTTCTTTAAGTTTCCCTTTTTCTTTATGTTTCTGTTTCCTTTAAGTTTATTTTTTATTTTAATTTTCCCTTTTCTTTTAAGTTTACCCCTTTTTCCTTTTTAACTAAAAATCAAATTAGCAAGTATAGATAAAACAATCATTTTCCCTTTTAATAAATTTAATCCTCCATTATAATTTTGACTTTAATAAATAAATTTGAATTTCTTACCCCCCTTCTTGTTAGATGTTTATTTATTATTATTATTTTTTTTTTACCACAAGTTCTACTTAGTCCTAGATTTTAATTTCACTAGGTTGAGCGACATTTTTTTTTATTAGGAAAAAATGTTTTTAAACCTTACTTATCACATCATTCATTTTAAGGTCATCTAGGTCCTAAGGAGGCATAGTTTTCTATGCACTAGGTTTATTCACTTATTAGTTAAAATTCGCAATGTGCCCTTCAGGATGCACTACGTGCTCCAAGGGTGCCACTCGCCTCTTTCTATTTTATTTGCGCGAAATTCCCTTCAAGACGCACTAGGTGCTCCAAGGGTGCCGTTTGCCTCTTTCTGTTTTCTTTATGCAACATGCCCTTCAAGACGCACTATGTTCTCCAAGGGTGCCACTCGCCTCTTGACTGACTATGGTAGATGTCAAACCCATGGATTCAATACTCCGCTAGCTTATCTTGTGGGAGACTAAGGGCCTCTAAGGAATAAGTCCCCTGCCTTATTAAGTGCCCTTTAGAATCATCATGATCGACTGTCACAGTCTTCCTTCACGACATCGTGGGTCTTCTCGAACTAGGTAATCATTAAACTACAATGCAAGCCATGACAGGAGTGCTAGTAGGATGTGGCAGGGTTTCTGCCACACCTCTCCCTCAATGTCTTTAGTTGTCCTGTGTGACCCCTCTACTCCACATGTGAGTCTAGTTGGTAATCTATCGTCAGCCTGCATCCATCAACGAATCATGTCAACAATAATAGTCAGTCATCGTAACATCTAATAATATGTACATATGTCATATCAAAAACATTCAAACCAGAATAGTCCACTCCCTAACTAGATCCGGAGTCCAAGGGGTTTCATCAACACCTCTACATCCTCAATGTACAAAGTCCTACACACTCAGGAGAACCTAGTCAATAGCACCTATCTATTTAAATACAAGAAAATATCATATCATCGTATCCATAATATCTCATAATCATAATCAAACGACCAATAGTATAATAATCCAGATCACTTGCAAGCAAGTGTCCTCAAAGAATAAATTCCCTCAGTGTGCACAAGAGTGGGATGTTACATACACCCCCTCTTAGTTTAAACTTTGTCCTGAAATTTCACAATATATAGGTGCCGAAATAAAGTGTATCATAGTATCATAAGTCTATCTATGAAACAAAAATGGAAACTACTGACGCATATCATATGCATCATCCCAGGTCGCCGAGTACGGACTATAGTTGTCCCACTGGACCTTGACCTGTTCTATTGTTCGACGTTGTAGCTATTGAATGAGATGGTCTAGGATGCGGATTGGCTTAGACATGAGTGTACCCTCGTCAAATGCCTCCAAGGAAATCATGTCAATAACATGTGTAGGATCACTAATATAATGTCTCTGAACAGATACATGAAAAACATCGTGCATACGCCTCAAAGAATCAGGCAAGGCTAGTTGATAGGCCATGGCCCCAATCCTTTCCACAATGTCGAAAGGTCCCACGAACCTAGGAGATACTTTATCACCCTTTACAAACTTCATAACTACGATCGAGACAGTGCACATCGACATAAATTTTATGTCAAAACTGCGCTTCCTTGATCCTTTGTCTTATTGTTTTCATTTGATCTTCCATTTCTTAGATTTCTTCCAGTACCACCAGGACCCTATCCTCAAGACAATCCCAACTTAGAGGCGTTTGACATGGTCTCCTGTAAAGGAACTCGAAAGGCGCCATCTTAATCGTTCTTGATAACTATTGTTATATGTGAATTATACCAGTGGCAAGAATTCTTTCCAACGCTTGTGTTGGTCCATAACGCACATGCAAAACATATCCTCCAAGATTTGATTTGTTCATTTGATCTTCCCGTCTTTATCCAGGTGATACGCGGTACTAAAGTTAAGTTGGGTTCCCAAAGCCTCTTGGAAACTAGTACAAAATTGTCCAGTAAACATCGATCCTCAATCTGATATAATCCTCTTAGGAATTCCATGCAGCCTCAGAATATCACTGATGAAAACTCTAGCTATGTCAGGTTCCTGATACATCATTCGCACAGGAATAAAATGAACACTCTTCATCAGAGTGTTGACTACCAAAAATATAGAGTCGTGTGTCCTTGTCGTCAGTGGCAATCCAACTATGAAATCCATCGAACTGACCTCCCATTTTGATTCTGGAATTGCGTGTGGATGTAGTAATCCTGCCGGATGGCTATGTTCATCTTTAAACCTACTGACATTATGGACATCTTTCCACATAGTTGACTATGTCTTCCTTCATTCCTTTATAGAAGAATAAGGGTTTAAGGTATTCCTTCATCTTCGTGACTCATGATTGAGCCATGTACATTGCTCTGTGAGCATCGTTTAGGATTAAACTCCTCAACTCGTCATTGGGCGGTACGTAAATTCAACCTTTAAATCTCAATAATCCATCCTTGTCTAAAGTAAATCCTTCAATTTTTGGTACCATCATTGTGTTTTGTCCGATAAAATCCTTGACCTCTTTGTACTAGTTATCATCGCACTGTAAAGTTAGAATCTTTTCACATAGATTCTTCTGAAGAGGCTCATCGAAAATATGTGTGGTCTCTGACTCAACGCATCTACGACTCTGTTCACTGTTCCTTTTATGTAAGTAGTCTTGAAATCATACTCGCTAAGAAATTCGGATCAGGGTCATTGTCACGCGTTCAAGTCGCTTTGCGTAAATATGTGTTGTAGTCCAAAGTGGTCCATTTTTAGTTAAAATTTCTATCCAATAAGGTAGTGTCTCCAAAATATCAAGGCATAAAAAATGGCTAACAAATCCATATCATGCGTCGCATAGTTCTCCTCAAGCCTTCTCAACTTTCTCGAGATGTAAGCGATCACTCATCTATCTTGCATCAAGACTCTGCCTAATCCTTCCTTGTATTCATCAATGCATACCAATAATTCTGCACCCATGTCAGGGACTTTTAGTATCAGTTTTGTCGTCAACATATCCTTGAGCCTCTGAAATTCCTTCACGCATTTTTCGGTCCAAACAAACTTCTTGTTCTTCTTCTGCAATTCCATGATCGTATTTGCTATCTTCAAAAAACCCTCGATGAACTGTCGATAGTATCCTGCTAAACCCATGAATCTACACACATCGGGGACATTCGTCGATGCAAGACATTCCATAATAGCCTCGGAATTTGTTGGATCCACAACGATACCTTCACCGGAGATGACATGCCCTATGTAGTGAATCTTCGATTGATAAAAAAAGCATTTAGATAATTTCCCATACAATTTGTTCTCTCGCAAACACTGTAGTACCAAGCGTAAGTGATCGTCATGATCCTCCATCGACCGAGAGTAAATCAAAATATCGTCAATGAATACTTGGATGAACTTGTCCAAGTATTCGCCAAACACCCAGTTCATCAAACTCATAAATGCCCCAACAATGTTTGTCAGTCCAAAAGGTAAAATAGTAAACTCGTAATGTCCAAACCTCATCTTAAAGGCGGTCTTAGGGACATCATCCTCCTTTATCCGTAACTGGTGATACCATGATTTCAATTCGATCTTTGAAAACACCATCATGCATTTCATATGATAAAAAAGGTCATCAATCCTTGTTAACGTATACCGATTCTTGATCATTGCCTTATTCAATTGACGATAATAAATGTAGAGTCTCCATGACCCATCCTTCTTCCATATGAAAATAACAGGTGCACCCGATGGTGAAACACTGGGAAATATAAGTCTCAGGTCCAACAACTCCTTCAATTGAATTTTCAACTACTGTAGCTCCGGGGTCGACATATGATAAGGCGTTCTTGCTATTGGTTAAGTCCATGGTTTTAGGTCTATGGGAAATTCCAATTCCCTCTCCTATGACATCCCAGGTAACTCCTTAGGGAAGACGTTTGCAAACTCTCTTACCACTGGAAGGTGTTCTATACCTTCCACTACTCCCTTTTCATTTAACGCAAGGATCAAATAAAGATTACATCCCGTGTGCATGCACTTCCATAACTGCAAAGAAGAGATGAACCTCATGGAAACTCCCTAGTTCTGACCTACAATCATGCATCATTTTCCCTCATCATTGACCAAGCTCAACCATTGTGTCTCACAGTTGAGTATCACCTCATGTGATTCCAACCATTCCATACCGATCACGGTGTCACAAGATCCTAAGATCATGAAGTATAGGTTGGCACTAGTGACAAACTCTACCAGGTTAAGGCTACATCTCGTAACCTTCCCACCAACCTTCTGAATGGCTCTAGAAGCCATTTCTACAAATCTAAACTCATCATGTTGGACTCCCTTTACCTTAATTCATTTTAGCACTGCACCAGAAATGAAACTCTTTGTAGCACCTAGATCTATCAAAATAATAAGGGTTTGGTCAACGACGGTACCTAACGTCTCGAGCACATTTGATTGGTGATCTTCCTATAGGTTATTCACCACTTCATGAATTCGATGGGCCTTTCCTAAATCTCCCAGGATAGTGGTTTTGACTGATCCAAATGCTCTATTCGTCTCCACTGGGAAGTCACATTGGTAATGTGGCTCCCCACATGTCCAACATGATTTCTTATGTCCAGTACTCCTGGTACCCGAAGTAGAGGCTAACAACCCACCGACTTGGAATCTTGGTCTGTTCTGTTGAACAAGCCTAAACTACCGGTGTCATGGTCAAAACTGCTACTGGTGTTGTGGTCCTCGGTAAGGAGTTCATTGTTGAGGCACTAGTCGCTGAGGTGTAGTGATAGTGGATCCTCTCAGGAAGCCACGATATCCTGGTGAGTGTCTAGCTGGTGTCTGACACTACTACACACTAGGGGATGCCTACCTGACTGGTCTCACATGAGTCCTCCTGTGAACCCCATTGATAATATCCTCCTCTACTATGAGGGCCTTCTAGACAACATCATACAAGGTTTGAGGCATCAGAATCGTAACATTTTAATTAATGCTTTCATTAAGGCCAAACACAAACATGTTGAACTTAAGTTTCTCAGTATTCAGGTGCGAAGCATACTGAAGCAACTCTATAAAATGAGCCTCATACTCAGGCACCATATGATCATCCTGTCCTAAGGTGTTGAACTTGTTGAAATCACACTCAATGAATTCCTCTGAAAGATACCTCTCTCGGAACCATTCCTCGAACAGTTCCCATGACACATATTCGACGACTATGTTCAATTGCGGCAGGAGCATTTTCCATCATAGAAGAGTGCTACCCTTCAATTGAAATACCTCCATGCAGAACTTCATGTTGGAGTTATAGTCTCGAAGTGAAAAACACATCGTCATATTCTACAACCATTCCTCGATGACTAGACCATCCGGGGCACCAAAGAACTGAGGAAATTTGACCTTCTCGAGTTTGTGTTGAATACTAACAGTACTTGTTGGGCACGTTGTGGACCTGCGGGGGCACAAGTGCCCTAGCCTTATCTCAGTACATATGGTGAATCAAGGCCTCTGACAATATCTGGAAGGACCTTTTCATACCATCATAATCCGTTACAACAATCGAATCCATCCCAAGGGATTGTTCTTCCCCCTTGGGGGTTAGACTCCGAGGGAGTGAGCACTTGTGGAGGCATCACACCTCCTTCCATGACACCAAGCTGTGAACCTCTATGGTGTCCTCTAATCGAGATCACCGCATGAACACATTAAATTTTTAATTAGTGCTAGATTATTATTCAAGTGTTTACTACAGTGGAAAGCATGAAAATCCACAGTCATAGGGTTGAACCCGCTTTGATATCATATGTAACAACTACAATCATTACGAGTACATGTGACGTAAAGTAGGTGCAATTTTTTTTTTGTTTTATGCAGGAAGAAAATCAAGGACAACAATTAATCAACAAGACTTGAAGACGAACACAACTTACACATTCAAGAAACAGACAACAATGACCCAACATATTATCACATCATGCAACTGGATGAAACATGCGATAATCAGTAGACAGATGGAAAGGGCTACCTGCCCGACATAAGAATTACAGTGCTTACAAGCTAAAGGTCAACATAAACAACCCAACACCTCAACTTCGACGACCAATAACTATAAAAATCTACGACACAAAAAACCAACCACATTAAGGCATTACAAAACCAAGTACCAACATCAATTACAATGAACAATAGGACCACAAAGGGAATCACAAGACTTCACCCAGGTTATCATTCGCATCTATCCCTCAGGGTGTGTAATGATCCTCTCATGAGGAATCATGGTCTCACAAGGCGATAGGCATGACAGTAACCATGGTGCAACATAACATATCTATACCTTTAACCCAATCTAAATCCCTCGCGCTAGGAGAATGAATCAACTGTCAAAATACAAGGAGACTATACCCATGAACCCAAGCAACAAGTCGACAAGACACAAGGTAAAATATGACTACTATAACTGTTATACATCACATTAAATTCTTGGCGAAACAAATTCAATTTCAAACATACATGTCGTAGATCAAGATAATTGACATATCCATATTATTGTCTATCAATAAATCTATGTCTAACAATGATAATGCAGTCTAACTATAAAATATTTGTCTATTAATAGGTCGTAGTCTAGCATTGATATCGTTGTCTAACAGATATATTTCTATCTATTATTATTGGTTGTCTAACATTTATTGTTGTCTATTAAATATATTATATAGTTGATGTAAGTATATGGTATAGCTGTCATTTAAAAATATACTAAATCGCAGAGTAAATAAATGATAATGATGTCATTTAAA